>JABXWE010040419.1:0-19230 GCA_014611495.1 Limonius californicus | reverse complement strand
AGAAAAAATAGTATAAAGAACACGTTTCATAAGACCACTTGTCGCACTCGTCCGTTGAAAAACTCGACGCTTCGCGTCTCGTTTTTCAAACTTGAACTCGTGCGTTAAGAAAAGGCCTTATGAAACTAGTTCTTTAATATACTATTATTCGTTCGTAAATTAACATGATCTGGTGTTGCAAACCTGAAAATTTTAGAAGTTGCTATTTTAGGGGAGGTCCTTATCGGAGGTCAATTTTTCAGAAATTTCTAAATTTGGTAATCATGGTAATAAAATAAATCATGCACATTTCAGATACTGGGAATCCATATTTTGGTACAAAAATGTTAAAGATTTAACCCCAAAGAACTTGCTTGCTGTTTTAGTGGTACTCACTGAACAATGAACCGTCATTATACAATAATTTAAATCTCTCAACTCAACTGCTTAGCTGAAAGCACAAATACTTGACCTATTTCCTACCAAAAAAAATATAATCTTTTCATTTACGTTTAAAATGGACACAATCATTAAAATACAGAAAGCAAATTAACTCGTTCTAATCAAGAATCAGCGGCTTTGCGACCCATGCTTATAAATTATAATGAGCTTACCAGACCTTTGTTTTCCCTTTTTCCGTTCAAATAATTACGTGTCATATTTATCTCAGTACCTCCTTAAAATTCATACAAGGCTTTAGTTCGTATCGTTTTTTAAATCCAATTAATTATTCGCTCGTTAGTACGAACGCTATTTCTGTAAATAACAGTAAAAGAAAAAAGAATTCTTGTACATATGGAATAATATTGTGCTCCTTGATTAATTCTGAATATTTTGTAGGATTGCTTATTAAACAAGTCGTGTAATATAATTGCAATATAGTTATTTTCGTTTTGTTTTTAACATTCGGTTATTCATTATAAATGTCGTATTTTCTTGATGGTTGAGAAATTAAATAAAGCTTGTGTTTATAAACCTTGTAAGAAATAAAAAGTAATTCTAATAATTGTATGTGTTTACGTTTACTATTTGAAAACCACAACTTGCAAGTCAGTTTAGGAAAAAACTTAGGGTAATGTGTGTGTGTTGGTGACGGACAATGACGAGGTGTTGTACTTCCACTTGGTTAGTTCCAAAGAATAAGCCGTAATAACGTTCAGGGATCAGCTATAAGCTAGTTACAAGGGGTGCGTGTGTGCTCCAGCATTGCGTATTCTCGGGGATGCTTGCATCTGGCACGCATTGTTTGCATACAGTCTTTTCCCACAAAATTTGCTACTGTACTTACTCCAACAAAGTGGACACAAAATAACGTGCTTGCTTAAGGCCGCTTTATCAACTTCGTGACAATAGCGTTGTTCATTAGCATGGAATTTGTGTTTTAAGAATGCAGAATTTGTTAACAAAGTGTATTGATTTTTGCCATAACGGAATTTAGTTTGCTTGGTAGATTTAAAAAGACGGTGTTACGTGGATATCTGCTTGATAAGAGAGTTTGATGGTTCATGTTATTCAAACCAGCAGTACATTTTAAATATTCACTTTAAAGTATGTGCCGAACTACCTTCATAATAGAGAGGAGATCTGCAGAGATACTATATAATAACATTTTATATATATTTTTTATATCTAAAACACAACAACAAATATGTTTTATATCACATTTTTATTTTAGAAGTAGTTAGATTTTCTGATTACTTTGCAATATGGCAACAATGCACGTGTTAGCTGGTTTATAGCAGAAGTAGTTTGAAATATGCGCGTTTTCAACCCCGTTTACGTAACAACACAAATAAAAAATGTAATGAACTGAAAGAGATAAAATAGCTATGGTAAAATGTGTCATCATCATCATGTATCTTTTTGTGTAAACATTTAATTTTAAAAGTATTAACATTTCCCGATAACTGTGTAATATGGCAAAAATGCATATATTGGTGAATATATATCAAGAAAGCAGGTTGGAATAACTGTGGCTTGAACTTGTTTTCGTAAAATGCACCGTTTTTGTTGTTTTGGAAACTCATTTGGCAATATGGCAACAATGCATGCATGTATATGTTTAAGAAGGGTATTGGAATCATTGTGTTTTAAACTCATTTACGTTACAAATCCAAAAATTTCTTTTTTATAATTTAGGACTAGGTCCTGTTACTTTCAAATCTGCTTTAAGTCTGTTTTTATTTGGGATGCTGACGTTCAACTTCTTCTCCACCTTTTTGGTGGTCGTTCTTGGGCCCTTTGTGCATTTGGTTTATTTTTCATTGTTCTCCACACTCCACAAGACTCCCTTATTGGTTCGTTCCTTATGTGGTCGCTTAGGATATTGCCTGATATCGTATCAATATGATATTAGATGATATCAATTAAAAACAAAATAAAGAAAAGATAGGACACAAAATAATGACATAACCATTAAATGTACTGCTTTTGTTATTGAAACTAGGTTACGCATGTACTTCACTGGAGAATACTTTTAATGATTTACGCCAGTCGAAATCTTGAGAATATTTATAATGTAGTTTCGTACGTATCTTTCGTATGTTCGCTAATTATTAAAAAAATGCTTTTATTATTCATATCATTTTTTATAGTAATACAAAATTAAATAATTATATGTTAAGCATAAATGTAACTCTTTTAAAAAATTTAACTCAAGTAAGGTAGAGAATTAGAAATAGTATTTCAGCATAATTATAACTTCACACGTTCTCTTCTATTTCAGGTATCGTCAATAAATAGAGTATTAAGAAATTTAGCATCACAAAAAGAACAACAAGCTTCCCAGCAAAACGAATCCGTATACGATAAATTAAGAATGTTTAATGGACAAGCGCCAGGTTGGGCCTGGTATCCCGGAGCAACACCAACACCGCATCTTGGTTTACCACCAGCACCAACAGCACTGACTACTCAAATTACTAGGGATGATTTACAAAAAAGAGGTATGAAAGCCGATTTAATTAATGTTGCTTATTTTATGCCAATATCACTTCTAAATTGTATTTAAGCAAGATAATTTAGCATCCAAGTTGTTGAACTCTCATGGAAATTGTTGGAACTACCAGCGTATCATTTGTGCACTGTTCTGAAAATGTTCGTTGCAAATACAAACGAAACGTTGTTGTACGTTGTAATAATGATACCCAATTAATTCAAACCAAAGTATTTAAATGCTTATGTAAGTAAAAGTTTATATATAGTGTGTTCAATAAATACATACATTGTATTAAAAATAAGTCGCAAACTTGTTTGGAAAGGGAAGAATAGCTATTTGTTGTACCTAACAATATATCCTCTGGCGTAATGATTCATAACGACAGGTCCATAACACGATTTGTCAAACTAATAGAATTAGAAATAGATGACAAATGAGTGTGCAAGGACAATAATCTACAGTAGGTAGCATGTGGGTTGCTATAACCTCGTTTTCATGATATATTTGTTTGTGCTCGCGTTCCTCGAAAAATTGTCATTGCTTCTACAACTACAAATTTATACTATATGACAAATTGCTGCTTTTTATCTATAAAAACGGAAAGGAAATAAATGTTTAGTTTCCTTGAGAAACATAGCATGGAACATTTATGTTAAAATTGAAGTTTTAAGAACCTGAACATATGTACATATAAAGCGACGAACTTGTACTGTTGTTTATATATCAATTGGTTTATATTCATATTTTTAATTAAATAAATACGTAATTCTGTTCGGTAATTGAAAAACATTTTAAAAATATTTTTCTGTTATTTTTAGAGCAACTAGTTTATATTTATTCGTGTCTGATTGTTTATCTATAGGATTGGGCGCCTCCACCATAATGTAACAACTGTAAAAAAGTTTAGTATCAGATGCACACATTTCTAATTAAATACAAAGAAATTGGTGTTCGGTATAATTGAAACAACCTTATTCTAATTACTGTAATAATACTCATAATATCGAACAGTCTATGGTATAGTCAAATAACGCTTGTATTTGGATTTGTTTAAACTAATACTGAACGTACCTTGATTAATTAAGAATATATAACGTTTTGTGAAAATTTCGAACTGATTAGTAAAGTCCTTTAAAGCTTTATCAACCTTTAAGGTTGTGTGGGTCTGACTATCGATTTAAAGCTAGTTTTCAGGCTTAATTTTAAAGTATGACTATTTAAATTAATGATCTAAATTTTTACGATTGCAGTTAAAAAAATGTATAGGTATACGTGACGTACAAGACATTGAGTGGCTACTATAAACAGCGGTATTTAATCAAATGCAAATAAAGCTATGGAAAAAGTTGTGCGTTACATCGCCAATCATGTTAATTAAAGTTAAATAACCTAACTAACTAACGCATAGCGGAATATGTAATTAATCAAAAACGTATTTCCATCCATTCATAAATTATGAGTGACCAAATGCAATGTGTACTTATTCTGTGTTCGGTTGGATATTTGTTCTGTTGTATTTTGGAATGCATCCAGCTATGTGCTTAATTGTATGTGAGCTCATTAATATGATACACATTTAGAGCAGGATATTGCGTTTAACGTGATTATCATGGCGATGGTAATTGAAATTTGTAATTACAAGTGTATCACATAATGACATTTCAGATTGCCGATAATGCATAATTAGTATTTAACATAAAGTTAGAAAAGTTGTTTGACAGACTCTCGTATGGGAGGTTAGACAACGAGCGGACGAAGTCAAAAAAGCGACGAACTCGTCGAGGTGGAAAATTCGAGTGGACATAAGACCTGATTAGAAAAAGATGAACCTGGTCCAAGGACAGAAAAAAAATTACTTGTCGGTGAGATACAACAGCTAAAAGAGGAAAGAATAGAGCCGTAACCGGTCGTGGTGATTTGAAATTTTTAATTTCACTAACCGTCAAACATGTATGGATGGATGTGTGTGTGTGTGTACGAGGAGATGATTTCAGTATTTCGCAATCGCGGTGCAAATTGCTTAAATCTAAAATATGTAAATTCGAGTTGCGAGATTCGTAGGCAGAAAACATAAACAGGAGGCAAGGGAATAGGATCAGAAGATGAAATAAAACAAGGAGAATGAAATGGCGAGGGTGGATATGAAATGGGGTGGAGTTTACAGAAGCGGAAGTAAAGAGGGATGCGAAGCGGGTGGTGGGAAACAGCCGCTAGTGGAATGACTAGAAAGACGATAAAACTCGGATGTTACACTTTTGTTTTCGAGCTAATTTTTGACGAAAATGCCCCGTAAAAGTCACTTTTTAGCGAAATACGACCAAACTTACTACGTATTTCACCCATCCGCCAAAGTGCACAATTTACCAACTTCGTCCTGCTCTGAGAAAGCGTCATATTTTTGTACCAAACTTTCATCCATATTTTTTAGCTTTATTTGCTCCGAACACAAAAAGCGCCGTATTTTTCACTAGCGTTAATAGACGCCCCTTCCAACCCCGCTGTTGTCGAGTGTTACGATGAAATTTACCGCTAACACAATTACCGGTTTAGATTGGGCAGCAAAAGTTCACTCGCATGGAATTTATGTTCATTTTGGAACGGCCGCCCGTCAGTAAACTAAATTATTTTATCTCCAGCCTCGCGCTAGCTTGATGTAGATTCTAGATAATGACTATTGCTCATTTAACAAGGTGCATTATTGCTTGTAAAAACATTACATCTGGAACACCATTTTATCTCTATGTTTATGGTTTCTTTAAAAAATATAATGTTGGCGGATTAGAGCCTCGTCTGTGATCCTCGAACTTATAAGGGCATTGAAGCGCCAAATTTAGTTGTTTATTTTTTAAGGTTTAACGTTAATAGAAAGTAATTAACATTTCTATGAACTTTCAAACCTTCAGTTTATATGATTATTTTTCCTTGGAAAGATTTTGGATACATCCGTATATGTCATGGCATATACAATAAATAATAATACAAACCACCGGCGGCTGAATTTACTGCATTTCAAATTCTTAATATTTGCAGAGAACATGTTTTATCAGCTATTCACTCCTTATAAAACAGTAATATTGTGTTGAACATTTCTAAAACTTTATAGAGAAAGTTTCTGTAAAAAAAAGATAAAACTGCTAATGTAAGTTGGGTATATTCTTAGAACTTTGGTAAAATTACAAACAGCAAACAATTGATATAAAAAGGATATCGTTATTTTTTAGATTTATCAATGTATACACTGTCAGCCACAAACGTAATAACGTTATTAGAAATCATGTTTAGGCAACATGTTTTACATGTAGGTGTTAGCAACAAGAAAAGATTTAATTGTCAGGGGCGAAAAAATTATTGCTATATAACCAACCTTGTCGATACTAAAATGTATGTGCAAAACATGTTGCTCACACAGGACTGCTAAAAGCGTCATTACTTTTGTCGCTGACTGAACCCTGTCGATTAACTTAAAACCCACAAACTAAAAATATACGATTGGCATGTACAGAGTGAATAAAAAAATATGAAAACACAAATTATACAACGCTATGTTTATTTTAGAAAAAATAAGTATATAATAAACCTTCTGAGAAAGTTCTTACCTACATAGTGGTTTGTAAAGAAATGCCATGCTTGCGTTCAAATATGATGTCACACAAGTTTTTTGAATATTAATTTTTGTGTTTTCGGTCTCTACCTTAAATTGTTGCTGTTATTCTATGGCTCTTAATTAGTATGGGCGGAACATGTTTACCTTAGTCCTTGAAGTAGGCGTTTTCAAGATCACGGCTAACCAAGAATTATTGAATAAAAGGGTGATTTATAGAAACCATCAGGTTTTGTATATTGAAGGTTACAGAAGGCTGGATATTAACATTTTGTTGTAGGCATCTGTATCTGTAATTTTACACTTACAACTGTATATTACTATTTTATTTTTTTATATATACAAATATTTTATCTTGTATTTAACATTAGTATTTTCAAGGTGGAGACTACCCAAGCAACATTGCTTAAAAATACGAGTTTTAGGTAACCTTCAGTTTTGTGTTTTCAATGTCACATAGCAGATTCGAATATGTGTAAGTGAAAGTTGAACCGAAATGTGACATATTAACATTCAGAATCTTTATCTGTTTTATTATACGGATCATTGTGAAGGAAAATGTAAGGCACTGCTTTCCCCTTTTCCTTTCCCTTTCAAATGATTGTACATAATTTTTGTGAATACAAATTTTTTTATTTTTGCTTTCTAGAGACGAATATACGTTAAATTGTTACTGTTTTTCTATAATTTTAAACTAAATCCTACGTGGAACTTTATCAAAAAATTCTTATAGAGTTTCATAATATTTTTAAAACATAATAAACATCAGAAACGATTAAAAAATAATCGCAATAATTGGGTTTCCTTTTTTTTTACTCGTTCTGTATTTTTATATTGTTTACCCCTGTTAATTTATTTAATATACATTAATAATCTATTCATATATTTATATCTTCCAATTTAATTATTCTTATACTTCTTATATAAATAACTTTTCTATCCTAGTTACATCTAATTTAAGCGCAGTATTTTTTTATGAAACTGCATAAGAATATTGTTGTAACAAAATAAAACCCATTTCAATCTAACCGTTTTGATTACTTATGCGGAAACAGCACAATAAACAGCTGTGGTTTAGAAGGTAGTAATAAGTGTAAATTATTGTCTGGCTAAGCTTTTGCAACTTGCTAAATAGTCAATGAAAGTTTGGACCATTCATTTGAATACGATCAAGCGTAAAAACATTACATTTACATACTTCGTTCTAAAGTTAAATTTCTATTTAATAGACAGAATTGCTTCTGCTGATGTAAATAATTCTACATCAACCACAAATGTGTTATATTACCTCGTAAAGTTAACCATTACAATAATATTTTTTATTGCACCACTTTTCTCACTTTTTCCTGCACTAAAAGCACTTTTAGTTGAAAACTCTCTTTAGCGTGTTGTATCTGGCGCCACCATATCTGCATTCACCCTTTGTCGTGTAAAGACAGAAGCGCTAACATAACATCCCTAATTGGCACAAAATAAGCAAACGAATTTAATTACGCGGATCTATGAATAGCAGCGAGATTCATTGAAGGAGGAGTTTAAAACGAATTTTCTAACAGGTGATACGATGCATGAGAACACGTCTGATGGAAATTCTGAGCACAACTCGTCGGGCGATGAAGATTCGCAATTGAGACTTCGATTGAAACGGAAGCTGCAGAGGAATCGAACTTCCTTTACCAACGAACAAATCGACAGTTTAGAGAAAGGTAAGTCTTTGCTCTTGAAAATGTGTGGACTTTAGCGAGTAAGGGCCGATTATTTTCAGAATTCGAGAGAACTCATTATCCGGATGTTTTCGCCAGGGAAAGGCTAGCCGAGAAAATTGGATTACCTGAGGCACGTATCCAGGTAACAATTTTTTACACATCAGTAGAATCAACCTGTAGCAACTGAAGCACTGTCTTTTGGAATCAAACACAATTCAATTTTGAAATGCTTTTTTGGATGTAACATATGTATAAATTTTCAGTGCAACAGTTTGTAGAAACTAAAATAGTTCTTTAGTAGAAACTAACCCTTTTAAATACATATAATTTGGCATCTTAATTTTATGTTGCTTCTATACAGTATGTATATGAAACGAAGTAATAGTGACATTTTCTTTAGCTAAATTGTGCATTAACATACCCTTAAGGGCACAACTCAATTATATGGGTTAACAATTCTACTATACAAGTTGAATAATATACTGGTTGTGGGATGTTTATTAAAACCGTAAACGGTTACATTCTTTATATTCTTGTCAAACATCTGTTTGAATTCCCATTTTTCTTAAGTCCAGCCGCAGCAAAATTATTTGTACAGTATGCGTTAACAGGTTTCAAGCGTATGTGCCGGGTACAATTACTCTTCTCTGCCATGTACTTCTCATCAGCATTGAGCTGGAAGCACTGGAGACTTATAGTGTAAAGTTATATGCTAACTATGTAAAACAGACAAGATTTAAATAGGTTCTATATGTGCCAAAGCCGGATTGGAGAATTGTGTGGTGGGTTGCAGAACAAAATTTTATTCCGCTGCGTCGGTGGTGCCTACGTTTCGAACTGTTTTTATCTACCTACCACATAATTATCATATTTCTTCGTAATTTTTTGTCTATATTTTGGAAAGCAAGCTTAGTATGCTCAAACAGGTTTTCGATCCGATAGAATATTACAGTTTTTGGAAAGCGATAAAAATGTTATTTGATAACAGGTTTTCACCTACTTTACCTTTAGCTGTGTTATCCAGAGTACGCGGTTACATTTTTCATAATAAGGAATTCGAAAATGACGTGAAAAGGTAAGTGATGTTACAAACATGAAATCATCTGCAATTACGCACACAAATGTCAGATTATGTCGAGAACCGACAAATAAGGTACAATTTTCTGTTCTCTTATTTAGTAGGGGCGGAACATAGTTTACCTTAGTCCTTGAAATAGGCGCTTTCGAGGTCAAAACTAGCCAAGCGCTATTGCATAAACGGGTGACTTTTAGACACTATCCAGTTTTGCATAAGGTTTCAGAATATATTTCAAGGCAGGCTAGTAACATTTTGCTGCGGAACTGAATTCGTAATTTTGCAATTACCATTGCAGAAGAAAACATGTAAGCTACTATTAAATTTCTTCAATGGCTATAAAAATTGGTGTTTTCAAAGTCGAAACTCGCCAAACAGCATTAATAAAAAATGTGGCTTTTAAATAACCTTCAATCTTGTATTTTCAAGGTTACATAACAGATTCATGTAAGTGGAAGTTGAACCAAAAGGGATACATTAACATTCAAAATCTACATCTGGAGTTTTACGCGGGTCATTTTGAAAGAAAAATCTAAGACACTGTTGTCTCCTTTTGATGTTTTACACATAGAAAATGGTTTTTATTAATACTAGAAATTAGTGCATTCAAGGTCAAGGACGTTGTATAAGATCGTTACGACTTTCAGTTTTTAATATTCAAGGTTGCGGGACACATTAGAAAGTAGATATGTATCTTGGAAGTTAATATCAAACATCTTTAATCATACCTACCATTGCACTACAAAATATCTATAATATTATTTGTTCGAGTTTTGCGTTTTATATGAACAAACATGTTTTTCTTAGACCTGGAAATTAGTGTATTCAAGGCGAAAGATAGCTAAGCGCTATTGCCTAAAAATGTTGCCTTTAGACAACCTTCAGTGTTGTATTTTTAACATCTAATAACTAATTCAACAAGTTAACTTCCAAAGGCATTCAAAAGATATAGCTGTGATTTTACATAGATCATTGTAAAAATAAAAATGTAAGCAATTTTTCTTGTTCTATGATTTAAGCGTAGGAAATGGATTTCCTTATTCGTTGTAATTAGTCCTTTCAACGTTAAAACTCCTCGAGCGCCATTGCATAACAATGTGACATTCAGACGACCTTCAGTTTTTAATGTTCAAGATTGCAGAACACATTCGAAGGTATGCAACTGGAAGTTGACACCAAATGTATCTTTAATTTCACACCTACTATCGCACAACAAACATGTTTGATACTATACTTGCCTGTTCTTTGCGTTTTATATGTTCTTAGTCCTTGAAATTAGTGTTCACAAGGTCAAAGCTATCCAAACTTCACTGCATAGAAATGTGACTTCTAGACAACCTTCAGTTTTGTATTTCCATGGTTACAGTACATATTTGAAGTAGTGTAACTTGAAGTTGAAACCAAAGGGCAAGTCATTAACACTCTGTTGCAGGAATTGTATTTATAATTTTAAACTGTAAACCAATACACAATAAAACTTATGTAGTACTGTTTTCCACCTTACTGCTTGTTACGCGCAACAAATTGTGCTCACTAGCCCTTGAAATTAGTGTGTTCAAGGTTAAATCTAAAACTTTTAGATAACCTTCGCTTTAATATCTTTAAATTCAATGTATTGTAATTGGAAGTTACCATCAACAGACAAGGCATTCTACTGCAAGAAGTGTGTTTGTTTTATCTTACCCCAACGATATGGTCATAATTGTTAACAGTGGTGATTCACTAACTTTTAACAGTTTGATGAATATGAAAGAACGTGCAGAATTATTCTGAAAAAAGCCCAGGATTGCTTGAATAACTTTTTATTTATACTACAAGTAGTTGCTTTAGTTAAAAGTCCTAAAAGACTGCTAAATGATATTCAGGTTGAACCTTTCTATGTGAGTATAATTTAAGAAAAAGGGACGTTGTATAGTGATCAGCGTAACATTGTGAGCAATTTGGATAAGTAACGAACTCGAAATGAATGCGGAGTTTTGAAAGAGAACCAAGAGGACTGTAAAATGGCGCTCGCTCGCAGACACTTTATCTAAATTACAAGCAGCGTACGTTTTCATCTCTTCAAAGCTGTAAACGGGCTTTTATGGGAGTATAAACATGACCAGTTTAGAAACGTAAAATGATTACGTACTTCAAGGAGATGTTTTGATTCCTTTAAATCGGGATTTGGAATGGTATTTACAGTATCGCAGGCGGCGTGTTTGTTTTATATTTCAGTTTCCAAGTACTTTATGAGAATATTGAACCAATAAGCATCCACTTGGGGACCGCGCGGTCAATATGATGTTCCAACCCGAGATTGGGGTGGCCGATCTTTTACATCATAATATTTATCATCGTATGTAAATAATGTGTACACTCCTGAAAGTGTACACACAGATTGGCGGGGTTGAGCCGAACAAACATAAAAGCGACGCGGAACCGAACCTATGTGATGTTGACGCATGTTTTCGAGCTTGTTTGTTGGTAGTATTGATCTCGTGTGGTAAAACTGATCCTGATGTCTTCTTTTATAAGTTTCGCTATCGTATATGGAGGCTGTAAAATCAATTTAGTGCTCAGGCAAGGGTTTCCAAATAAATCTACGAACAAGTCAGCGTTGTACTACAACTCAGCAAAAATTTCTGTTTTTTGAAAGGTTTCACTTTGTCTATTACGTTTTGTTGTTTACACTAGAAAACTGACAAATTGATTGTATGTTTCAAACAATCAATTAACATTAAGTTTTCCTACTTTAATTATTTATTACGGATTCCCATGTGCACCTTGGTGTTATCCAATTTGGACACGTTAAGTTTTCTTTATTATTTCTTTCCCTTTTTTTTTGAAAATTTTAGTTGATTAAATGTAAATAAATAATCAGTTATGCACTTTTAAACAATGGAAATTTCTACTATTTTCACCCCATGAAACCTAATAATTCCTAAAACAGTTGGAATTCGAATTGCTAAAATTCATTTGATATTCTAGATCTAGATGATGTTATGAAATGAGAAACACAGATGTGCGCGCTACAATTCGGTTTTGTAGTTTGCAACAACTTTCAACTATTTAATCAAAATTTGATGGTTGCGTTGATGAACTACTTTATTTTTCATTGCTTTGAATAGAAACGCTCGTATAAAAACTCATGTACTAAAAATACATTCCAATTAATACTGCATTTTATTATTTATCCCTATAATTTTTGAAATATGGTATCAGAAAAGCTCTGTACATTGGTTTTCTATTGCGCTTCGTAAGGGAGATGCGAGATGTGCAATTTCAATTTAAAATGTTTAATGAAGTCTTCTCTTCGGACTTAGACCGTGTCGTTGTAGGATTGGTTGGTGCTGACGTTTCGCTAACCGTTGCAGGTAGCACTATCAAAGCATTAATATTTTCTAAGGTAATGGAGTCAAAAGTTTGTACATGGTACAAATGGTGTACAAGGAAAGCTTCAGTTCACTTCTTCGATTTGTAGGAAATTATCTCTTGCAATTTATAGTATTTACAATTGTCGTATTGGGATATTTATAATTTAATAGAAAACTTTTCAGAGGAATCAGTTAACTATTTTATGTTTTATTATCATAGAAAGTATTAAATCGAATAAGAATTCTAAATTAATATTCTGTACCCTATACCTTCCTCAAATGAGAAACAGGGAAACAATTCATGAAGGGTTTCTTCTTAAATTCATTTGCAGGTCATTTTCCTGAAATTATAAGGATTAAGACTGAAACGCCCCCTACAGAGCTTCGAATGTATAGAAATCTTAACATATATAGGCTATAAAACGTGAATACGGAGTTTTATAAAATTACATGCATACAACTAGATATCAAAATTAAATCAGCAGTCGCATTATATTAATCTTCTGTTGTCCAACGTGGTGGCAAATATTAAAATCGGTCAGAACATATCTACTCCGACCCTACTTTTACTGACATTTACTATTTCCCTTTTACTGTCGGACCAATCTCATGTTCTAATGAAGTTTGTTGAACGATCAAATATATAGTATTTTTATTAGAAAATATTAGCCAGAAATCTATATCTAAGCATAGCATCTTAGGAATAGAATCTTTAATAGATTTTACTTACTTTCTATTCGAAGCGTTTTACTATTTATGTGAAGCCTACCACCACTTTGTATCGTGTTAAAATTAATAAAAATATTCATTCGAGCTCTGTAGTAGACAATTACTGGTTTTGCATAGGCAACCAACATTACAGTATGAATGTTTTTATAATACTCTATGCTTAATTATATAACATTTTTATAATACATACTAAAAAGAGCTTAATAGATATAAAGTGAATGTTGGTAATAGGGGAAAAAGCGCTGTAACACAGCATAACTATTATAAATTCCAAGAAAAAATGTTGCTAAATTGCATAATAGGTTTAAAATAAATAGAGTTGCTTGAAACCCCTGATATTAGGGGTTCATAAAATTCTATACAGAACCGAAATATTAGCGTGTTTACTAAACTTCGAATTAATAGGTTAATTCGTTAATTGTTTTGTGTTTTTATGTACATTTATGAAGCCGAAATACGAGGTCCTCATCAAGGAATCATATTTCACAGAAGCTATTCCTACTAATATTGCAAAATCAAGATATTGAAGATCGTTAATATAAAGTGTCTAAAGGTTCTTTTTAATCTGTATTAAATACAGATCGTCGATGAAATTAAAAATTCTGTATTATTTAGCAACTGCGTGAATGACTTCTGATGCAATTTATGATTAAAACTGTATATTTGAGTAGTACAAAAAAATAAATCTAGCGTGGTATTCAATATGAATATTACACGAAGCAAAGTTCATCGTGCGTTGACAGTTTACGTTTCGATTGTATTTGTTTGTAATGGTTTTCTCTCGCTACATATGACATCTCCAAAATTATCGAAATTAAAAACCGGGATCATATGTCAATTGTGATTACTTAGCTAGCCTCTGCAAACGTTTGTTGTAGAAAATTTGCCGCTAAAAGTAATTATTTTCTGATTAGCTGTCAAATCTCGGATTGTAACAGTAAACTAAAAGGCAATATTTGTATTTGGCAATTGAAAAAGTGTTTGCATACTAGGATTGCTTTACACTACCACCCCTCCCCCCCCGGAACCGCTTTCGCATTACTTCCGGGGGGTATGGGCGTCGGGACCTCGACTGACAGCGCTTGTTCGCACTGCCCTATCGAGGTCCCTATCTTTTCAAATCTGGGCTCTGTATTCGATACACACCAATAATATCATTTTCAAGTTCGAGGCAATTTCTTACTTTTGTTTTGCTAGCTGTCATAGACGAGAAACTTAATTCGCACAAATATGATGTAGCAAATGGCTTCATAGCTTTGTCCGCAAGGTCGGGGTATTCTTGCATTCTTTTGGTCCAAAATAGATCTACGCACTCTGGAAAGGAGTCTAGTTTCAACGTTCCATCACGTGATATTTTAATAAGTTTTTTGTTTGCCGGAATTTCAGCCTGTTCAACGGAATTGTCTAAAAACGGATTCAGTATCTATCTGTAATTGTCATAACGGTTTTGAATTTCTTCGGGGAAATAGTCAATGAGCTGTTGTTTTAAATTGTACAAACTTACTTGCATATCTGCAAACACGTGCTCATAATTTATCATTGTTAACTAAGTCTTCCATAAGTTCTTGGACATACTGGAATGAATAAAACTTCTCTTTTCCAAGTGAAGTCGACTATAAACCAAGTTTCTTTATAAATACGTTAATTTTGTGTGACTGTTATTATGTTAATATCACGGCTTTACAAACGACTATTCAGAGTTTTTAAGTGCTCGAAGCCTAAGAAGCCATATGGAATTGGAAAATATGTTCTCACATTCTGGTTTCTCATCTTGCAGATACATCATGCTTTTTAAAAAACCCTCTTAACACTTTTTCGAAAAATACGCGTCTGCAATGCTTTTCCCTTGATGAAATTTACCACGTTAATGACATTTTTCAAAACACAATCCATTTCAGAAGGTAACGATTCTGATGCAAGAGCTTCTCGATCTAAAAAATAGTGTAACCATGTAGTATTTGGCATTATCTCTTTTAATCTGACAAAAAGACTAGATCAATGTCCTATCATAATCTTGGCACCATCGGTGCATATAGCAACGCATTTTGTCCAATCAATCTCGTCAAATCTACTTGTGCTTTGAATTGTCCAGCTTAGTAAAGTAAATATAACTTGATTTTAACGAGATTTGTGTAACTGTCAATGTTTGTTCAGTATATCCGGTAAACGTAATATCTAGGAAACTTGTTCAAAACCTTCAAATAACCATCGACTGTAACACAAACCCAGTATATACATTCATGGTCACACATGTACAGTAACCTCGGTATACCGGACTAATTCGGGCAAGGGTATGTCCGTTAAAGCCGAAGGTATATAATAAAGTAGGTTTTCCGTATGTAACCTAACCAACTACGATGCGGCGTGATCACGTGCTAATCATTCGCATTGGATTTAGCTACAATAGACTATACAAGTTGAAAATATGTAATATTTATTCATGTCGGTGAAATTATTACAATGTTTTTATCAATATATGGCTTATTCGCTAAAAATAGTTTAAAATATAAGTGTTTAATAATAAAAATTAGCTATTAATTTAATTATAAGTAAATCTGCGTTAAAAGCGTTTTAAAATTACTAGGTTGTTAATTTTCATAAATGACATACGGACCGGAAATTTAATTCGCTAAATCCGAAATCTGTTAAATGGAGCTCCACAAAATCGAGGGTTTGCTGTATTAACTAAGGCCTCTCTTTTAAAATTCGCGCTTTAAATCTTCTGTTCCTGAAATTAAGTCACAATACATTTTATGGAAAAAATATTTATCATAAAAAGAATTTAATTTAAGAAACTAATCAGTTGTTCCAATTCCAGAAAAATGCAATACATTTCAGGATTATTTAAAGTGCATCGCCTTTAGCGGTTTTGTATGAGACACATTAAAACCACCCCAAATTGACACCTAACCCAAAAAAAATTAGAAAAACTTGTCCCTTAGGTATTTTAATTACCTTACCTTACTTATTTACTTGCCTTTACTTGGAGGTAAATATTTTCCTAGTCACAGAAACACGAATTTTAAAATTACGTCAATTTTTGCTGCTTGTTTCCCGAACAATAAAACTAATCCTAATTTTCACGTGGTTATATCCGGATCGAAAAACTCGTTTTGAGCCGGTTGTACAGTATTTTCAGACCATCAAACTGTTAATAAAAGTATTCTCTGAAATATTAAATTAGTTAAGTTGTTTTGTTGATGGAGAAGATGCTTTCCCAGTTAATCCTATGAAATGAAAACCTTGTTTAACAAAAACTATGCAGAGCATCGGAGGCGTTTGTAATTCTCCTACAGCTATACGATTTACGAACAGCAAATAAGTAGTAAATAGTATTTTACATAAAATAAAAAAATAAATTTTTAGACGAAACTGGGCCTTATTAGTAGTAACTTTGTCGCCAAATTATAAATTTCAGGGTTTTCTGGGAGAGAAAAAAACAGGACACGACGTTTATTTGTCGTCATCAAGTGAAAAATGACATTTCTGGTCTCCCCTATTGTGATGTGTATAGCAGTCCCCGTTTCTCTTATTTATGTAGCGGGGCGATGACATGGCCAATATTGTGTGGGCCTGGATCGTTCATATTACCCACGGTGGCTGGACACAGTAACGATCTCAACTTTTTCCTTTTCCTTGTGTCGCCATCAATCAAAAACAATTGCAGCTGAAAATTTGTACGTGTGTGCGATACCATGCAGCGGTATTGTTGGTACTACAAATCTGAATGCGACCAATGTCAGATTTAAATCTGACCAATTGCTCTTGACAGCATGGTACGGATTCATATCTTGATGGTGGTTTGATTTGGTTCTTTGATTTTATAAATTGGATCGAGGGCGCATTAGATAAAATCCACCTAAATTTCCCTTCATACGGTTGAAGGTCGATTAGTATGAAAAATGATAGTTACTAAGAAGAACAAGTCGAAAATAGTATTGGAAGGAATACATTATAGGGGGCTACTAAAGTACTTTAAAATAAGTGTCTTCTGTTGTCGTAGCTACATTAAATTGCGGAAATTTTACATTTTTAAATACATACTTACAGAGTGAGTCTAAATATATGCGAAAACCGTTAACCGCTTATGGCTGAGGTTATCTAACCACTATAACATCGAGTAATTGTTTTTCAAATTCGATACCGTTATGGAGTTATAGCGCTTCAATATTTTTTTTTAAATTCATTAAAATGTAAATAAATATTTTGCTCGTATTTCGATATTTTTGCTGTCAGTTTCAAAAGCTATTATTAATATTGTAAACATTTGTAGTTAGGGAAACAGCACCGGATCTTGATTTCAAACTTGGCTCTGGTCTGCTATTCGAAAACTTCCAATAGAGGGGAATTTTTTTAATATTGTTAATGGACTTTGGGAATGTACAGAATTTGAATCCTTTATTTAGAAATTTTACTATCAAATGCAAACTAGTTAGTTTCGATGTCAATATGTTTTCACAAATGCCTCCTCAAGAGTGCATTCCTTTGATAAAAAATATTTTTATCAACAAAATGAATTGATTTAATTATTCGAACCTTGTACTAATGAAAACTATTTTATATTTAATGATTTAATGATCTAATTCATCTTCAGAAAGACGGTTTACCAATGGGAAGTCCAATTTCACCACTATTACCTACTGTATATATGGAACATCTAGAAGTTCGAATTTTGGAAGCAAATCTAGTTTCAAAAATTATATTTTGGTTCAATTACGTTGATGGTATTTTAGCATGTTTCAATAGTTCATTTGATTCCTTAACGTTTATTAATACTCTTCACTCACACTTAAACTTTACATTTGAAACAGAACAAAACAGTTGTATTAATTATTTAGACTTAAACATAAAAATTAATTTCAGAAACAAACTGGAAAACTCTATTTATGGAAAATCTACACAAACAGATATCACAATACCACATGTCATCATAAAACACATAAACTGGCAGCCTATAGGTCATTGATACATAGAGCTCTAACAGTTTCTCTCAGTAACACTCATTACACCAACGAGATTTCGATTAATAAACAAATTGCACACAGTAATGGATACAACACAAAACTGATAGACACACTAATCAAAAAGAAAGATTATAAATTAGCAATTCAAAAAATATATGAAAAAGACCCTTCTGAAAATGTTAAATATATTTCAATTCCGTATTTTGGTGATATATCGGAGAAAATTGCTAAAATTATAACCAAAAGAAGTACCTACATTTAAAGTAATTTATGTAACAACAAAAAACAGTTTCGACACCGTCCTCTTCCTCCATGGTCTTCAGCCTGCAGACTGGTTTGAAGCAGCAGTCCACTGTTTTCTATTGGAAGCCTTCCTTTTAATATCTTCATAGCATTTGCTTCCTGTGTCTTCCATGATTTGTCTTACATACCGAAGGCGGGGTCTTCCTTTCGGGTTTTCTCTTCTACTGCACCCTCGATAATTGTCTTTCTTTAACAGCCCTTCTGTTCTTAGAACACGTCCTATTATTCGATCTCTTCTTTTTACTATGTGCTCCCATCTTCTTCTTCTGTCTTCAATACCTTATTCAATGCAAAAGATAGAATTAACGATTGGCAAAAATCAGGTATTTACAAATTAAACTGTCTACAGTGTAATTCTGTATACATAGGTCAAATAATTAGAAATTTTGATATTAAATGCAAAGAACACATACTCTCGCACATATACAAACACCCAAAATAATCGAACTATGTTAAATACTTATTAGAACACAATCATATATTCATATCATATTATAATATAATAACATTTTTACACGTCTATGATGATAATATACTGGATATACCTGAGACCTCTAAAATTCAGAAACACAGTTTAAC
>JABXWE010040418.1:0-13976 GCA_014611495.1 Limonius californicus | reverse complement strand
CACCTTCATGCTATCACTAGAAGTATCTGAATCATCGGCACCCTCCGATTCTGAATCGGATTCCCCAATTGAAATAATGAAAGGAGGAATATTTTCAAACGATAAATTTCCCATATGTTTGGCAACAGGGCAATTTCATTTTGACATTGCTAGAAATCAATCAAATAATATTTAAGAAAGGCAACTTAAGAAAAACAAAACGCAGCCTGCTGGATGGCAAATCAATCGTGAATAGTGTATACATGTAAATGATATCCATTGTAATGTTATTTATTTAATTGAACAGTTAAAATCATACTGCTAGCGTTGGTATTCACTATTAACTAAGGTAATATGTAGACATTGGAAAATAAATGCAAATAAACCAATCAATACATATAAAAACAACCCAATTGTCCAGACTTCAAACGATTGGTTTTTAAACATTTTATTTTCAAATTCTAACAAAAATATAAAACAACTAAAAATAACCGGGACTTAGACATTTTCGACTATTTTTGTACACTGTATTACATCAGTTGGTTCTTATACTTTCTGCAGAAATTAAGGATACTTGTAAGGTATTAAAATGTTGCAATAAATATTTAAGCAAGAAACAGAGTATCATTAGTGCATTTTAACAACAATGAGGAATCTCTATTGATATTAACCAAAAATAAGTGAAAAATATTGTAATATTTAAATACGTAAATGAGAAGTTTATAACTTAAGTTTAAAACGTCACGGAAGAGAAACTAAAATAATAGCTATATACATAGGTACCAACACATGACTCGGTAATAGAGTCAGTATATAAATAAAATGCAGCAAATACAAAACAAAAAATCATAATAATTGGAGATTTTAAAGAAAAAGTTAGGAAGAAGAAAAATCACACACCAGTACAACTAAACCACTTGCGGAAGAGGATACATATCGGTTATTGATTATTATAAATTAACAGCCTTAAAATGATATTACTGAGCTAAGAAACGAAACAAGCAAAACCAAACAAATCAAGACAAACTAAAAAAAAATAGAAATTAAAACCACCGTGCAGATGGGACCCAAAAGTATTCGCAGCTCTACCAAAAACTAAAGAGAATGCAGGAAACCCACAAAGAGAAGAAGTAACGACAAACCAGCTACTGCAAAGCTTAATGTATAAACTTGATCAATACGAAAAGAAGTTTGAGCAGCAAGATAAAATGCTAAAGAAAATCTCTGAGAGATTAGTCAAACTTGAAAGAAATAGCAATAAAACAGCAGCTTCAAAGAAAAATAAATAATGGACCAGAAAGACATAAGAATAGCTGCATGGAATGCCAACGGCTTTCAGCAAAATCAAAACGAAATACAACTATTCTTGGATATGCAAAAAATTGTCATATGTCTCATATCAGAGACACATCTCACTAAACAGTCATATATTAAACTTAAAGGATACAAAACATATCACAAAATAACCCACAAAACTCTGCCAGAGGAGGAAGTGATAGTGAGAGAAAATATAATACACTACGAAGAAACCAAATATGAAACAGAAGAAATTCAAGCTACAGCTCTAATTGTCAAAACAGGAGGACAGATATTACAATTGCAGCAATTTACTGCCTACCAAAGCACAATCTAAAAAAAAGGACTACTCAAATATGCTACAGAGCCTAGGAGAAAGATTTATAATAGGAGGAGACTTCAATGCAAAAAATCTAATGTAGGAGTCAAGACCACAATTATTAAAGGGAGAGAACTGCAAAAAGCCATAGATGAGAGGAATTGTACCGTCCACTCCACTGGGAAACCAACCTACTGGCCTACAGACCCAAATAAAATACCAGATCTGATAGACTTGTTCATTTCCAGAAAGATATAAGCCAAGTTCGTCAATATCGAAGAAAACTTTGAACTGAGAGAGAGAGAGAGAGCAATTGGACAGCGAAGCTGAAAAACTTGTAGTGGACATCCAACAAGCGTCATGGAAAAGTACCCCCGAATTAAAAATGAAAACAATAGGCAACAATTACCCCAAAGAAATCAAAGAGCTAGTTGCTGCAAAAAGAAAAGCAAGAAAAAAATGGCAACAGACCAGAGCCCGAATAGATAAAACTAGAGTAAATCAACTCGCACAACAACTGCGAAGAGAAATACAAGAAATTAAAAACGAATCGATAAATATCTATCTACAAAATCTGTCGAATGACAAAGATACTACTCCATATAGAATGCGACTAAGAAAATCAAAAGATCAATAACCCAGATGCCGTCAATAATAACAGAAAACGGATGGACAAAAGACAACAAGCAGAAAGCAAATGCTTTTGCAAAACACCTTGAAAAGATATTTCAAGCGAATGAACAACAAATACAAAATGAACCACTGCAAGCAGAAGCTGAAAGAGAAGATGAAGAGATAAAACTGGTTACTCCTCGAGAAGTAGCAAAAGTAATTAAAGAAAATATAAATCCAAGGAAAGCTCCGGGATTCGATTTAATCACAGGAGAAGTACTAAAATAGCTACCTAAAGGAATAGTAAAGCTAATTAACTCAATAAACGCAGCGTTTCGAATGAAACATATTGTATCAAGCGTATGGAAGGTGGCCGAAGTAATAACGATACAGAAGCCGAGAAAACCACCAAATGAAGCAACTTCATACCGACCCATTTCGCTCCTACCGATCATGTATAAGCTATTTGAAAAACTATTCCTCAAAAGGCTTAAACAAATAATTGAAAGAAAAGAGCTGATCCCTATACACCAGTTTGGATTCAGAAATCAATATTCAACTGTAAACGAAGTCCACAGAATAACATGCAACATTGAGAAAAGCTTTGAAGAGAAAAAAGTCTGCTCAGCAATCTTCCTGGATGTAGCACAGGCTTTTGATAAAGTATGGCATCAAGGACTGAATCTAACTAGAAAGTAATCCGCCAAAACAATTCTCAGAACTACTGAAGTCTTACATTGCGGACAGACTATTCAGGATTTAGCAAGAAGATACATACTCCGACTTATACGAAATTAAGGCAGGAGTACCACAGGGCAGTGTACTAGGGCCAATCTCTTGTACACCAACGACATTCCGATAACCAACCAGGCAACCTTTGCAGACAACACTGCAATACTACTCATTTCTTTTTATGTTGCTAAATAAAATATTTCTGCTCCTAAAAATGACGTTTCATTATTATTTAATTCCAGCTAACACAACCTAACCTGAAATTGACATTATAAACATTCCTTTAGTCTAGAAAAGACGTGACTTTTCATTCCATAGCCCGCTAAGGATCAACTTTTTTTGGATTTCGTGATATCTTGGTATGAACCTGGAGGCCAAACTACGGTGGAAGGAGCATATCAAGAAAAAAAGACAGGAGCTAAGCATGAAATATAGAAAGATGTATTGGCTATTGGGAAGGAAGTCCCAACTATCAATCCACAACAAGATACTCCTGTATAACCAAATAATAAAACCGGTGTGGATATACGGTTGCCAACTTTTTGGCTGCGCCAGCAAGAGCAACATCGACATAATTCAAACATTCCAGAACAAAGTGCTAAGAAACGGCATAAATGCGCCTTGGTACGCCAGAAACAAACTATTAAATAAAAAACTGAGCTAAGAATATTGCTTGGTAAAATCTCAATTAAAATTTATTTGGTTTAATAAATATACCAACAAAGAGGAATTTGAAAAAATTGACAACAACTGCAAGAAAAAAATACAGGAATAATATAAACGTATAAAGAGAGCATATTTCCAAGCAGCAAACAAAAAGTTACTGACTAGGTGAAAGTTGGTATATCAGTAAATCAAGAATTGGAAATATTAGTATATCAGTTGAAGTAATTTTTTCGGGCTTAGACCGCGTCGTTGTAGGATTGTTTGGTGTGGTGATAATGCTTCCTGCGACGGTTAGCGACGTGTCAGCACCAATCAATCCTACGACAACGTAGTCTAAGCCCGAAGAAATGACATCATTAGACAGAAACCCCAAAGCCTGAAACTTAACATTATATATATCATTATGTATATCAAACTGGTAGAACTTAAAAATTCGTATAACTTACTAAAATGAAAGATAAAACGACAAACAAAAACGAACCATCGCATGAGAGATGCATGGAAATACGACCATATATTGGTGGATAACGATCAACAAAAGAGTAAAGAATCATAAGAGTACGAGAAATTTTATAAATGGAAACCAGTTCAGTAAATATTAGTGGAGACATTTAAAAAGTGTTATGGATGCAACACATGATGTATTAAGATGCTATACTGTATATATTTGACTTTCTTTATGGCAGTCTGCTTTATCAACGAAGTCTTAATATAATACCACATTTAAAATGTCACTAAAATCGAACTAACCGTTTTGGAGTGGTTATTGATAACGCAAATGTAATGTAGCGTTACGGACCCTTGTGTTGTGTTTAGCTTTTTATTCGTCGTGATTCTTCGTGATCGTCTTAGGTTCGGATCTAGAGTAATTGAGCTAAATACGTGAAATAAAACACCAAAGAGGCTTAATACTTTTATTAACGTCAATTTTTAACTGCAGACAGTGCAATTTAGCTACCTCCGGTATTCACCTGTTCAGGCTAGGAAACTGCAGGAAACCTTAGCCGAGGTAGAGCGACGTGATCTCAAGTACGCAGATATTTAGATGGGACGTATGGAACCCAATTTCTTTTAACCAACAACGAAAAAGCGCGGAATAGTTAAAGGACTAAGAATACCTGTAGCTGCAGCCGAGTTTCGGCTGATGAAGCTCTCGTATCTGTTTCTTAAATTTGAATCCAATGATCTACTATTCAGTTTGTATGACATTTTTTATGATTACTCAGATGGGTTTAATTTCTAACTAAATAATAAACGGAAAACTGAACTTGGAAAAGAAGAGAAAGTAAACAGCTAAAACAGTTTAAAAAATTCTGGAGTTTCTTTTTATCAACTTGTTGACGTAAGCCATCTGTTTTTAAATACAACTACGAGTCATAACCTTCACAGACACGTCTGGACGAAATCGACGTATATTTACAAGTTTTAATTATTTAAATAGCATAATTATATGTGGTGAGGCGAGACACTGTTGTAAAAATAGAAACATACGTAAATTTAATAGCATAACATCGATGTATTTTAGTACAAAAATTAATTAATTAAAGCCTGCAAACCCTTGAATACATAATATAAAGGAATACTAATATTACAACACAGTATAACATCTACAAATAAATTAATAAATACAAGTTAATACAATATTCCACTTGATAGGCAAACAAAATATTATTTTTTCCCTACGACTGTAGCAACGGCCGCAACTGGTCCTGCGTATCCTTGAACGACAGGAAGTGCCTTTTCTGCTGCGTTGAAAACATTCTTGCCTGCTTTTTCCTGAAAAAAGAAATGAATATGTTTAATACAACCTTATAAAACAATATTAAAATATGAATGATATTCAATAGAAAATCATAAAACAACAATTATAGCAAAATGAACTAAAATAAACCTACAATTTTTTTCCATCCTTTCCACCTTGCTTCCGTTTGGCCCAGAAAAACAGACAGAATACAGACAGCAAATACAAACACCAACGAGAATTTCATCTTTCGATTTATATTTGGAATTTGACCTTGGATTTGGTTTGTTCTCAACTGTAGTGCGGCTTTTGCGACTCTTGATGCGATAGCCGTTCATTAATGCTTTTATAGTAATGCGAATATAATACTCACAATTTTACATAGAATTTTCGGCGTAAGAAAACGGGAGATCCCCTGCTAGAGTTTGTTATGGAAACTTTTATTGGGATGTCTTTGTTAGTTATTTTTGATAAATTCCCTTGTCCTTTTTTCTTTCTTGTTCTGATTAACTTCTACAACTATTTCCAAATACTTGGATCGATAAAATATGAATACCCTTTCCATAACATTATAAATTTCTATGAAGCTAATGAGTAGCGATAACAAAAAATGGTTGATAAATATCTGGGAATTTATTCTGCAACGAAGGTTTCTAAAATACAAATTTAAAAAACTAAATTATAATTTGAATACCTTTTTACAAACAATTATATTAGCGAAAACTTCATGGTAAATTTATATATTTAATTAATATTTTTACTGTCTTGGTAGCATAAATAAGAAAAACATGCTGTATAAATATAAAGAACAACAATTAAAATCGAGAAACGCTTGGTTGGGAACAAAAGAAGAAATAACACATTAAGAAAAAAATATGATCGACAATAACAAGG
The DNA here is from genome assembly GCA_014611495.1 of Limonius californicus. NCBI lineage: Eukaryota > Metazoa > Arthropoda > Insecta > Coleoptera > Elateridae > Limonius > Limonius californicus. The sequence goes on along the minus strand of JABXWE010040418.1, from coordinate 7,737 downwards.
AATTGTCTATGTGTGAAAAGGTTGCATTTTTTTTCAACATTCGTGAATAAGGGATATTTTCTTCTAACTATTTTAAGATTATTATTTGAGATTTTGTTACTACTAAAAGAATAAAAATGTTGTCAAATATTTGGCTTAACAGTTATATCATTATGTTATAAATGAAATGAATTTAAAATCCATGTTATTTGTTCTGCAGTAACGGATCGGAAAGTATCAGGAATCTTTAACTTCAAGTTATTTATTACGTTGGTTATAAGTAAATAAACTTTGGAAAATCCCTTCCCACCACGATATATAGAACAATTGAAATCCAATGACTTCGATTATTGACTTGGTAAAGGATTTATCTGCAAAGGTATTCCTCAGCTAAGTGACTTTAGTTATATAGTTCAGGGTCCTACTGAAGATTGTAGCCTAGTTGCCGAAATACGTATTTAGGTGTTCTAAATATCGTGGTGGTAAGTGGATTTCCAAAGTTTATTCAAGATATTTGTTGAAAAATTGCTTAAAAACGAAAAACTTGTAGGCTTTAAATCAATAAAAACAAAGATTCATGGTTAGGTTAAGATTCATAACTAAATTCCACATTTGGTTGAGGTTTACTACCTGAACTAACTTATACTTTCAAGATAATAAGAAAAAATAGGAAAATACCAAATAAATTGGATAAACAATATTTATTTATCTGCAACTGCAATAAAATTCTATAGTCGTGTAAAAGTCTTTAATTGTTGATATTATATTTTGATGATCCATAATTACAGCAAATTGTTTGCAAATGCACTGTTTAAATGGCTTAGTATTATCTTTATTGTTCTCACAATATAATAATCCACAATCTTTGACGTAAGTCTACTGAGAAAGACAAGGACGAAACAGGGAAGCAAATCGGCTTTATGCAATAAAATAGATGTGAATAATGGCGATTATAACTGAAGATACAAATAGCTTTGAAATTATCTCGCTATTATAAACATTAAATCTAGAACGTAATTAAGTTTGTAATCGACTGCTTTTGTAAAGAAGTATTAAACTAGCAGTTTTGAAAAATATTAATTACAAAGCTAGAATTTCAGCTATTCCTTGAAACAGATTTTTAGAAATCATCGGTATTATCACTTTACAATATTTAAAGGAAATGCTTAATGCAGGTTTCCAACAAGTATCCTTAAACAAGTAACAAATATTGATATTGCATTTTTAAAATTTTTTTGAACACTATGAAACTTCAATTCACTTTGGAGGCAGAAACATTTACAAAGCTGTAGGGGAGACCTCGCCAGAAGTATTCGAGTTGGTTTACAGTTTCCACAACAATGCTGCGTCAAAATTAGAAATGGTTTTTACTGGTAAACTCCCAAATTGGTATTTTTTCTACCCACCATGCTAAAATTATCAGTCCACAACTTTTAAATATCTCTAAACCGTCCCTAGATCCTCCATTAGTACACAACTTTAAAAAATAATGTTTTTGTTTTTCTTTACGCTTGCCAAATGTTACAGATCAATTGTAATGTCTGTTAGAAAACTAGCTCCTACTTTGCCACAGCAATTTATTTTTGGGAGAAGTGAATTACCTAAGTGATATGAGAAATGAAACCAACAAACAATTAAGAAAACGATTGGTAGAGGAAGCTTAAACATATTTGTATTATCTATATTTGTATTTGTAATAATAATAATAAACGTAAAACGTTTCCTTATATATGTTTGTATGTATTGATCGCGATGGAATTTAGAATACTCAGTGTGGCGAACATTTGTGGAGTCTATTCTTTTTCAAAATTATTTGGAATTGGCAATAAATCCTAAACGTGTTGTTGCTATTATTTTGCCAAAAAGTGTAAGAAGTCTCATTTGTAAAATTCAATTTACTGGTCGTTTCAAAACCGATTGAAATATTAAGTAATTAAATAAGCTAATAAAAGTTTGCTTACTAAAAAAGTATAGACAAGAAAGTTCATTGCAAAGAGGCCAGCGGAAAAAAGCTACGCAGTAGCAGAGACGGTGGAGTGTTGGAAAATATTTCTTATGAAAGTATTGGAAACAGACAACACTTTAAGACTTTAAAAAAATTAACTGGCAGACGATCCTTTGCTGGAAACATTTTGAAAACTCAGGCAAACTTATATAGTTTCGAGGAATTAAATAAATGTATTTAAAGGTTAACATTCATCAGTGTTAGGTTTTGGGACCTTCCTTTATTTTAATTCCAATTTACAGCTAAAGTTTCTGTTCCTTGGTCATAATCTTGCTTGCATGGTGAGGGTTAAATGTGTAATTGATCGTATTTCTGCCAAAACTGGCCATTAGCATTCCATCTAGATTTAAATGAAATGCAAATTGGTTTTGCGAGCTAAGTCAGTAATATTTTAAGAATTTAATTTTTTTTCAGAACTGCTTCAAATACTCTACCATAGAGCCAACGCCAAGGCAAATTTGAAAATCCAGAGGTGCTACAGTTTCAAAAGAAAGAAGATACAGCAAACATCCAAACAATGAACACATTGCAGGGAGGCGTTTCTTTTGAAAATCTAGTTCCAAAAAATGTTTCCGAATTTTCTTAATGCTGTATTTATTCTCGGCTTATGGCAATTGCAACATTTACAATCTGCCATTTGTCTGGTCGCTTCTTGAGTAGTATATTTAGTTTCTAGTCCTATATGATTGGAACATGTTTTTCTTTGCTGAAAATTTTGTCCATTCTCTAAATCAGCTTTCCCGTAATAAATACGAGATTTAGTATTATTAGCTTGTTGTAAGCAATCTACATTTTAAATATGTTATGTTACGGCTTTCTAGCAGCAGGGCAAGATTCACACAACATTAAAACACTTCTATCGTTCGATTGTTTGAAATTGAATTCTATCTATCTAAATGGTAAATCAAAACCTCCTGTACACATTCACCTTTGCAGTAACAAAATAAATGTTCAGTAATATGATGTTTTAATATAAAAAATTCAATTTATTTACAACCGTATAAATAATCTATTCCAAGCTTATAAATAATCTATTCGAAACTTACAGATAAAACATTTTAACAAAAATATCACATATACCGCAAAATAACGATATAAAGGAATCATTTCTTTCCCACAACAGCAACAACTGCCGCAACTGGTCCTGCGTAACCTTGAACTACAGGAAGTGCCTTTTCTGCTGCCTTGAAGACTCTTTTTCCAGCTTTTTCCTAGAACACAAAAGAATATTTCTGTATACAACCTTATTCATAATTTCAAACCGTATACTATCAACTTTTTATCATATTTTCTGGTGTAACAAATTTTAAAACAAACAGTGAAAGCAAAATGACCTAGAATAAACTTACAATTTTTTTCCATCCTTTCCACTTTGCCTCAGTTTGGCCCAGGAAAACACAGAGAACACAGAGAGCTAACACGAATACAACTGAGAATTTCATGGTGCGTTTTATTTTTGAGAGATGACCTTCGAGGTGGTTTATGTTAAACTGCCAGGCGGTATGTGTCGACAGTGTTCTTATCACCCGCTCTTTAATGCTTTTATAGTAATGCAGATAAAGCGTGGGTAAATGGATACGGAATTTGCGACGGAAGGAAACGGGAGATCCCCTTCGCTGCGTTTGTTGCGGGACTTTTCGGTGGAAGATTGCTGTTATTTATTTCCCGTAACTGTCCGTGGTTTGATTCATTTATCTGATTTTTTATAAACATTATAATTTCGCGAAATTTTAAATGTGATTTTTATGTTGAATCCGAACGTACATTTATTACGTTTTTTCCTTTATTGATCTTTCGATTATACTTTTAAAATGATTGTATGATCGTTGATTACAATTACCATGCAATACGAACATTTCTTATCACTACTTATAATTTTTAAATCGAAACATGCAATTTTATTTAAATGTATCATTTAATCGATACATCAATCGAAGCCTAATTATAATTTTGTATTGCTGGTATTATAAACAAGAAGAATAAGCGATCTAGGACAGGGGTCAGCAGCTCGCGGCCTGCGGGCCGCATGCGGTACTCTAGGAACTTTTAAGCTGCCAGCGTAGTATTTACAAAAAAACTCTTTTTCGTGCGGCTCACGTAATGTCTTGTTAAAAAACTTATCGCATCGTTGCGGTTATGAGTGTCACCACTTATTTTTTGTTTTTACAAAATCATTATTAGTGGAACTTTAACCCTTAACTAATCAACAAATTTTACTTCTTATTGGTTTACAACCCCAACAGCTCGCAGGTACTCACCCGAAGCGTACTGAATGCCACCATGTCAGCTGGCACTCTGAATTGAGTGTACGTACCTGGAGCGGATTCAAGATTTGGTGCTTCAAAAAATATAACACCTCTCGACTCAAGGGTTAAGATAGCGTAATTGGTTTCACAACTAAGCCTACAAAAACACTTTTTACAGATGTTGCAAGATGCCGCCCCACACCTGCCCATCGCCACTTATTGGTTACTCAAGTGGCCCGGTTCCTTAGTTAGGGTGCCTAGCCATGCTCTAGGAAATTATTCTAAAAGACATTATTTAAAATGTATATATCAGGAATAATCTCACTGTTATCTTCATATCTTGTTATGTATGTTTTGTTAACACCTTGTAAAAATTACGCAGATTTAATATTAATCTTAAGCTTCGGTAGTAAATATAATTCAATAAATGGCTGGTAAAGTATACAAACTTTTAAAAACCCGCTTTGTTCGTTAGTAGAAGCTGTTTTAGAAAGATATAGTATTTTCTGAATAGAGTTTCCTGAAATTATTTCCATCATCAAAATCAGCAAAAGGAAAATGTAAACTAACATTACTTAGGAATTACTGGGAAACATTACCTCGCCTGTGTTTTTTAAATTTGCGTTTATTAAGAAAAAACAGAACACCGAAACATGTAATTCCATTCGAACGTATCGTTTAACGATATATCTATCACTCATTAACACGCTCACCCGCACTTATATGGTCAACATTCGCCAGCTACCTAACACCGTCAATTTTGGTCTTGGTGAAAAAACCATCCACAATCGTCTTAAACGAAAACTCCCCCAGGATGTTCATTGCTCTACGTCGGATAACAGTGATTAATAGCGGTTCGGATAGTGCGACCGATCATAGTGAGTTCTAACTAGTGAACTAATTATCATCATCATCATCATCATCATATTCAGCGTGTTTTACTCCATCTCTGGATATACGCCTCTCCAATATTTTTCCACTCATTTCTATTGCTTGTTTTTGCCATCCACTGCACTCCCGCCACTTTCTGGATATCATCTCTCCATCTTGTTTTCGGTCTTCCCGGGTTCCTCTTGGTTGTTCGTGGTCGCCACTCTGTCACCTTCCTGGTCCATCTTCCGTCTCCTGTTCTCATCAAATGTCCAGCCCATGTCCACTTCTGTCTTGCCACATATTCTGCCACGTCTATCACCCTTGTTTTTCTTCTAATCCATTCGTTCCTCTTTCTGTCTTGCAGCCTTACATTCAGCATCGATCTTTCCATTTTCCTCTGTGCAATCCTTAATTTCTCCATTATTCCTTCATTTAAGCTCCACGTTTCTGCTGCATAAGTCATAGTTGGTAAGACACACTGATTAAAAACTTGAGTTTTGAGGTGTTGCGGGAAGTTGGATTTAAAAACACTACTAAGTTTTCCATATGCCGCCCATCCCAATTGTATTCTTCTTTTTATTTCTATTTCCTGATTATTTTTCTCAAAGGATATTTTTTGGCCTAAGTAGGTATACTCGTTGACCACTGTCACTTCCCTTTCGTTATTAAGCATAATTGGCATAGCGTCGTTCATATTTGACATAATATTCGTTTTGGACGCATTGATATTTAGGCCGTAACTTCTTGCCGAGTTGTTCAGATCTACTATCATTTTTCCCAGGTCTTCCATATTCTCTGCGAGCAGCACAATATCGTCTGCGAAACGGAGATTATTCAAATATTCGCCATTTATATCAATACCGATGTTTTCCCATTCTAATGTCTTAAAAATGTCTTCTAGTGCGTTTGTGAATATTTTGGGCGAGATTGTGTCTCCTTGTCGGACTCCCCTTTTAATGCTGATTGGCTCTGTTCCGCCTAAGATTTGAACTGTCATTGTTGCTTCGTCATATAGGCTTTTAATCAGTTGTATGTATCTGCTATCAATGCGGCATCTCTTGAGGGAGTTTAAAAAGGCCCACTTTTCTATCGTATCGAATGCCTTCTCGAAATCGATAAAAGCCAGGTACATTCGTTTGTTGTACTCTTGAAACTTTTCTATTGCCTGTCTTAATGTGTGGATGTGATCCATAGTGCTGTATCCCCTCCGAAAGCCAGCCTGTTCCACGGGTTGAAACTCGTCGAGTTTGTTGGAGATCCTGGTTGTTATTATCTTTGTCAGCAATTTGCAGACATGTGAGAGCAACGATACTGGTCTATAGTTTCTGATGTCTTCCCTATCCCCTTTTTTATAGAGAATAACAACGTTTGCATTTTTCCAGGATTTTGGTGTTTCTCCTTTTTCTAGACATTCGTTCATTAATTTTTCTAAATAGTCTAATATTTTCCGGCCTCCCATTTTTATGTATTCTATAACTATCTCGTCTGGTCCTGGCGCTTTATTGTTTTTCATGCCTTTTATTGCAGCTTTTATTTCATATTTACTGATTGGTGGTAGGTCTTCTGTATAATGTTTGCTGAGTTTTGATCTTTTGTCTCTTGGGTTTCTTGGCTGTTGGCAAACTTTCTCTGAGTATAGGTCTTCGTAAAAACTTTCTATGTATCGAAGTATTTCTGCTCTAGTTTTAAGTTTGTTGCCATTCTCGTCTTTTAGGGACACCATTTCTGATCTTCCTTGGGAGAGATTTTTCTTAAATACTTTAGGCCCTTTGTTGTTTTCTATTACGTTCTTTATTATTTTCTCGTTGTATTCTCTAACGTCTTTTCTTAATTCTTTCCTAATTTCCTTATTTTTTTCGTTCAGTTCTTCTTCTGATATTTTCCCTATCTGTTTATTTCTATTTGCTATTAGTTTCTTTGTATTATCTGATAGTTTACTTTTCTTTGTGCTAGTTTTCCGTTCTTTAAGCGTTTTTTGCACTGCGTCTTTTATATTTATATTTGTATAATCATTTAGTTGATTTATGTCGGTGAAGGATTCTGGTCTTTTTCTCAGTTTACGTTCTAGATTCTTTTCAAACTTTTCTTGCATTTTTTCTAGATCTTCTATGTCTTTTCTTTTTACTTGTGTCGTCATCAATTTTCTTCTTTCTTGTTTTGTATTAATGACTATCTTCGCTCTCACTAGTCTATGGTCGCTCATTTGTATTGTGTTGAGGACTGTTACATCTTTTATTATATTTCTATTATTTGTTATAATAAAGTCTATTTCGTTTTTCACTTTGCCGTTTGGGCTCTTCCAAGTCCACTTACGCTGCTCCTTCTTTCTAAAAAATGTGTTCATTACTTTCAATTGTTGTTCTTCTAAGAAATTTGCCAGCGTCCGTCCTCTATAAAATTATATGTATTCTTAATTGAATCTTTTTTTACCATCTACATCTTTTATGTAAGCCTTGTAACACTTCATTATTACTGTTAACACTGCAAGAAGTTTTCCATCAATTGTCCTTTACGTGTAAGCAAAGAAATATTTTTACACAAAAAACTTTTTATACAACGATGTTTAATATGTATAGTTTAGAAAGCCATAGATGGTGGTTATTTGTACATATCATTTAATGTAAGGAGAATCAA
>JABXWE010040417.1:0-18088 GCA_014611495.1 Limonius californicus | reverse complement strand
AAAAATAACGAGTTACTTTATGGTAACTTAGTAACTTATTCAAGTTACTTTTATAATTCTGTAACTTAGTAACTTACTTAGTTACTTTTTTGCCGAGTAACTGACTAACTTACTTAGTTACTTTTTTAGAGTAACTTACCCAACACTGGCTTAAATCTTCCAAATAAATTATTTTTGTTGCGCAACAAATACTTTGAGATAATTATAAAAGCCCATTTGAAAGATTAATGAATAAATTCCTTACGAAAATCTTTATTGTACGGAAACATAATATTTTTCACTTTCTTTTCAATATTAACCTGCTTGAAACCCTATTTTAGAAATTAATTGTCATATTTTATTAGTTTTCACTTGATATGAACTACGCGCTTTTCGTTTTTCTTGCAGGTACATTATTTGCGACAATTTTGAAAAACCCATTCTTAGATTAATTAATACTATCTAAGGAAGCTGCACGACTTTTGATTTTATTCTTTTCTATTGTCTTTTTTCTTTTGGCAACCAATTTTAAAGATAAATATTTGAAATACCTACTGAGGACTACGCTGTTTACTAACCTAAAATAATCCGATTGTAATCTAACCTTACCTATCCCGACGTAAATTTAACTTCATCTAATTTTAATATAAAGTATTTGCAATTTATTGAATCCTTATTTTACTATATTTTCTTATATTAATCTGATCTTCGTTTACTTTGATAGAGGTTTACCTAACTTTATCTATCTTTAACTCAACCAATGTCAATAACAGTAGAGTTTGTTCAATTTAAAATCTACTTCGCGACAATATAGTGGCTTGAGGTTGACAATATCCATTGTATCTCACCACTGCCCATTATTAGTTTTTCGTTGAGCTATTTCCTATTCAGTCATGTCTAACCTGCAATCGTAAAGTAGTTAATACTGTTGGCGTTGCAAGTTTCGTCTTGAAAGTGATTAGTTTGCATGTTGCGGTATTTCCGATACCACTCGTCACCTAGTTGACAAACAAAATAAATTTTTTATAGGCTATAAATTTCAGTGTTTAACCTGGAGGGCTCGTAAAAGCGTTGCGGTTATGAAAACCGCGAAGCACCCCGCGGACACCCATAAATTCGTCAGGTCGTGAAAAATTCAGCATCTAACAGCAGTTGTTCGATTAGAATAAAGATATTAATAATTAGGCAGCGTCATTATAAGTTATTACCGCGTTCCAAACGGTTTACTTTAGCACCGGGATCTCGAAACGGGGAAAAAGAAAAATTCGAGCTTCCGAAAGACACCTGCACGTTAACAGCATTATTACGAAATTGCAAAGGTTGCAAAGAAGAAAAATTCACTGGCCAATGATTGTTTAAATTTCATTAGGAGCGGACTTTCGCGGTATTTGCTTAACTGGTTACGCTCGGATAACTTTGTAAATTGATAAAATCACATTAAGAAATGCAGTAAGAAGTGAATTCTTGGAAGATCGTAAAGGTGCTTATAATTGTATAACTTAATCACAGGCAGCGGCCGATTACATTAAGACAGCAGCTGCCCCAACGCAAAACGATCATATCAAACCTATCTAAATCAGGATCACGAAATTAAAAAGACCAGTCCGCTCATCTTCATTGTTTATTTTGCACTTCTACTAATCAGGTTTTTATGCTTATACGTTTCTTTCCTTTTATAAACACAGTTGAAAACAAGCAGACATATCTAGGTTTCCTAATCTAGAACAAGAAGCTAAATAATAGCACTTAAAAAGTTGACGAAACACAAACATTTAGATACGATGTGTAAGCATTGTATAAACAACTGTATTTAAGAAATATGAAAATTTGAAAAAATCAGAATACGAATCTTTTATACATAAGTAATGAGTGCTTTTTGACTTAGATCATGATTATTACTCAATGTAAACATACGCCTCCAAAAGGATGCGGAATATTAAAAAATAACAATAAATGTTCGTTTCGAAGATCCTGCACACCATAATATGATACCAATTCGTAGGTAATTGATATAAAAATTGAATAATTATAATTCTGAATTCTTGCATTGCTATTGAAGTTTTATTTTCGGTTGAATGACACAAATTGACGTAATTAAAAAAAAGGTCTGAGAGATATCTTCATTTAAAAATATCTGTCGTATAAGTTCTGCCTACTTTCTATATTTACATATATACGTAGTTAAAAGTTTCTCGCACACAATTGTAGACAAACAATAAAACATTTACTACAAATGTGTCTGAGAAATAAATGACTCATATATTGTTGACGAAACAAACTGATACGAAAAAAGGTTTTTCAAATTGTTATGTCCTTTAGATGCGTTCGGATGCAATCTTCCTATGCAAAAACAACTAAGATTAAACACAAGTTAATGGAAATTATGCGAAAAACCTTATACTAAGTGTTAGCACACCATATGTGTGCAGTATGTAAGGATATACATGTAAAAGTGCAAATTTGTACAACCAATGCCTTCCGATCCTACGCGTTACTCATATTCATAGGTATTGTAGGTTGATTATTGTAAGTAAATATCCATGTTTGTAGTAAGGAACAAGCTGTAATATGCCTTCATTGTGGTTTTTATACGGCAATTACCTGAAAAAATGGTAATTTAGTTCGTAACACTCATTTTTCCGGCTCTCCTTCAAGGGGGGCTGGACTTGCTTATCAAACCTCTATATTACATATTCAGAACCTGCCTTTCCTCCGGGTACGTACCAGTACCTTGGAGATCAGTAAAGGTAGTGTTCATTCCAAAAGCCGGTCGATCTGTCCATGACTCGGGCAAATCTTTCGACCTATCAGCCTAACCTCTTTCCTACTTAAAAGTTCGAGAGGCTGGTGGATAGGTACATAAGAGATGGCGCACTGATTGTATCGCCATTACACCCTCACTAATATGCGTATCAGACGGGCAAATCTGTGGAATCGGCCCTTCACTAAATCGTCCTTAGAGTCGAGAAGGCGCTTAACCACAGAGAAATGGCCGTCAGCACATTCTTAGATATCAAAGGCGCCTTTGATAATACGGCCTTCGTATCAATATGCACAGCCGCTAGGAACCGTGGAATCGAGCTATCTATCGTTCGATGGATAAAAGCAATGCTAGAAAACCGCAAAGCGATTGCCACTCTCAATGACAGTACCGTAAGGATGACCGTCAGGCCGGGGGTGTCCGCAGGGAAGAGTACTTTCTCCTGTCGTGTGGTCCCTCGTCGTGGACGGGCTCCTGCGGGAACTCAACGAAGCTGGCATCTACATCTACATCTATGCAGATGACCTTCTCATCCTAGCTATAGCAAAATTTACAAACACACTCTGTGGGGTAACCCATAATGCTCTCAGACTTGTGGAAACATGGTGCAGAAGGCACAAATTGGCGGTTAACCCTACCAAAACCGAACTAGTACTCTTCACGAGGAGAAAGAGGATTGTGGGAATTCAAGAACCACAACTATTTGGCACTTCTTTGAGCGCCGCCGGGTAGGTTAGGTACCTAGGAGTAATCCCCGATGCTAAACTCACATGGAGGAAGCACTCAGAAACACAAATACAAAGAGCAACTGCCTCCTACTGGATGTGCAGACGCACCTTTGGGGCCTAAAACCGAATATAATCATGTGGATGTATACAGCGGTAATAAGGCCCCTACTCGCCTATGCGGCCTTGGTATGATGGCCTTTTACCACCACATTAAGCACAAGAAAACGTCTTGGTCAACTCCAACAACTAGCGTGTCTAGGAGTCACAGGAGCAATGCGAACTGCCCCCACTTCAGCGCTGCAGGCACTTCTCGGACTTGTACCCCTTCATATAGTGATTGAGGCTGAGACTAGGAAGGCAGCTTACAAGCTCAAGTGTGCTGGGCACATGAGGGTCCAGCCGAGGTTGGCGGAGACCCATGTCATCTTCAATATGAGAAGTGACCGTATGCTCACCAGATACTTCTTCAACACACCTTACAAAATCGTCCTTCCCGCTAGGGAAGACTGGAGCACCCAACACTGCAATCTTCTGACTCCCAAGAGCCCTGTGTGGTTCACAGACGGCTCTAGGACCCAAGACGGTACAGGCGCAGGTGTCTATGGCGAATCATCAAGAGTAAAACTTTCGTTCCCTCTCGCCAACTACGCCACTGTTTTCCAGGCCGAAGTTTACGCTATACTGGCCTGCACCCATGAAAACCTAGAAAGAGGTTTCACAAACAAACACATCTACATTTGCGCGGACAGCCAATCAACTCTCCAAGCCCTAAACTCTTGCAGAGTAACTTCGGAGCTAGTGCTTGAATGTCGCTTGGCTCTGGTGCGACTCTATGAGCATAATTCAGTAAAACTGCTGTGGGTACCAGGCCACAGCTACATCGATGGTAAGGAAGAGGCGGACTCGCTGACCAGACAGGGCTGTAATGGACACCCGTTCGGACCAGAACCAGTTCTCGTAATACCACAATGCAATGCAAAACTAGAAATGAAGAAGTGGGTGAAAACCCAATTCGCTCAGAACTGGTCGTCGCAACAAAGACCTAGGCAGGCTAAACTCTTTATCGGAGAGGAACTCCTACCAAAGTTCCAAGAGCTCCTAAAGTTTAACACGAAGCAAATCAGGACCCTAACAGGACTCCTAACGGGCCACTGTCACCTGAACAAACACCTACATAGGACTGGCATTATAGACGATCCCACTTGCAGATTATGCTATGAAGGGGACGAATCCTCTCTTCACATAATGTGCCAATGCCTCAGTCTTATGAGGCTGCAGCACAAATATCTTGGGGCTGGAATACTGGAACCGGAAGATTTACAGCTCATCCCCTGTAACTAGCTGCTAGCCTTCGCGGTGAGCACTGGGCTTTTTGGGGACGAGCTTTAACAGGGCGGATTGCACAATGGGCCTATGGCCTGAGTGCTGTAGGTGGCAAGAACCTGCACGGCTTCATACAATACATACAATATAACACTCATTTGCGGAGGAGAATACTAAAAATGAATGTAAATTTATTTAGAACGTTAAACTATGTGAAAAGATGAAGTAAGACCTAACGAACAGTTTCGATGCAGATTTGTAAGAGGTGTATCTGATTTAAGAGTTGGAAGTGCATAGTTATATGAAATTCTTAAAAAGTTACGTTTTGTATATGAAAACAGAGAATTTCAACATTATTTTCGAGGATTGAAATTAATATAAAACGTTCAGAAGGTCTTGGAAGATATAATTAAAGTGTAAGAACGACGTCCAGTGAATCTATTATCAGATTTATGTGCATTTTTAAAGTTTAAAATATGTTCTGTCGAATTGTGACTTATTGTACATAATTGAATAGATAAAATTTGTGTGAATTCGAAAATCGAATTTGTGTGTTTGGGAAATCATTACAAGAAATTAGTTATTAATTAATTCAGTTTGCATCCGTCTTTTGTTTTAAAGTTTCATGCATCATGAATGGTCAATTAGCCAAATCTAGATGCATCTTTATTGAAATTCAAGCAACAGTCAGGTTTTCTTGTCGAAGGGTTAGGACGCTCATTTTTCTCCAGAAAGTATTAATTTTAAAAATAAAAATGTAACCCAACCTCAAAATGTATAAAGGTCAAAGTGTATCTTGATTCGTTGTTTTTCACCAAAGTAAAATATGTGAATCTGTAACAATGTTTGACTCATTTCCGGAAGAGAAGGGTTATCGTGAATTAAATAAAAAAATAAATAATCAATAAATCTATTCACCTGTGGAAATATTGCGACGAGTTCGTGTCAACTACAAACCAAGGGCTTTCAGCAGTTCTGAACCCGGGTTCCTGCATCGTTTGAGACAACAGAGCTACAATATGCAGTCTTCAAAAAGTGCGGCTCATTTCCAGTTTTATTCAGTACGAATATTTCAGTAGTACAAAGTGTTATATTGTTATATTTATGTTATACCTACCTATCACCGGGGAAGCCACGTTAATTTGTCGTAAGCTCAAGAGAACCCTGAGACTGAATTGTTCATAATTTGGCCGGAGCATTATTAGATGTAATAATTTATTTATCTCCTAAAACATTTTAGGCTGTAAGTCAAATGTATTTGTTTAATAATTAAATAATAGGAGCCAGCCACAGCAATATGTTTGGAAGAAGAATAGGAAGCAAACATAGAAAGCGAACTGGAACCATACATCCTAAGAACTGGAGTTGAGGATGCCATAGAAAAGGTCAAATCAAACAAATCTTTAGGAATGGACGACATTCTTGCTAAAACTATAAAACTATTAGCTGATGATGAAACCAGGATCATCATTAAAAGCCTTTTTTATCCCACTGCTGGACATCGGCCTCTTTTCTACCACGTGCTTCTCCTCAGCGCTAAGGTAGAAACACGGGGAACTTACAGATTAACGTCGAATCCGAACGACAAAAATTCCAGAGAAGGTTTTTAGCATTAAGATCCCACGGTTGCAAGCCGCATTGGGAAATTGTGTGTGGTGGGTTGCAGACAAGATCTTTATAAATCTGCATAGTTCTGCTTAGGTTTCGAACCTAACCCAGAATCGACGTTTTACTCAGAAAGCAAGCGCTCTACCAACTGAGCTACCACCACACTGAAACCAGGATAATTCACGCCATATGCAATAAAATCTGGCAGAGCAAACAATCGCTTAAGGACTGAATTAGATCTGCGTTAATCCCAATCCATAAAAAAGGGCCCACACAAAAATATGAATATTACCGAACGATGTCATTGATGTCCCATAATTGAGTAAAGACTACAAAGATACGTGGCGCTCCAAAACCCACCTGAACAAGCAAATTTCGTACAAAATGAAGGAACAAGGGATCAAATATTTAACATTCGCCAACTGATGGCAAGGCAAGGGAAAAAGAAAATGGGAGTACCAAATCACATATCAAATACAAATATCTTTCAACAGTAGATTATGTGAACGAAGCTAACACTAGCATTGACAATAAAAAACATCACATTTTAAAACACAAAAAGAAGTACGCAAAGGCTGCATAATATCACCTAGAGCTAAGACTCTTCAACGCTTATAACGAATCCATAATGAGACGGGTTTTAGAGAACTACAACGGAGGCGTATCAATTAATGGAAAAAAATTAATCAACCTAAGGTATGCGGATGATTCGACCCTAACAGCAAAAGACGAAGAGAAGATGGCTGGGTTGCTTAAACTGGTCACCGATGATAGCTGCGTTTTAGGTTTGGAAATCAACTTGGACAAGATCAAACTTATAATAGCTCATAGCGACAAAATACAATTGAGAAATCTATTGCTAGACAGCGAAATAGTAAAGGAATTGATCTACTTGGGGTCCTTCATAACAACTGATGGAAGATGCGAAGCAGAGATCAGAAGACGCATTGCAATAGCATGAACATCTATTGCGAACCTAAGGAAGATATGGGCAGACGGACAAGTAACAAAAAATACAAACATTTCTCTGGTTACAACCTTAACATTCTCGATGTTCTCGTATGGAACAGACTATAAAAGCCCCTGATAGACGTCGAATAGATGCGTTCGAGATGTAGTGCTGGAGGAGGATTTGCGGATATGATGGACAGATAAAAGAGCGAACATATCAATTCTTAACGAACTGGATTTATCCGACCGACGGTCCACCATTTGTCGCAGACGTATCCAGTAGAGACCAGCATAACCTACAAAAACTATTGTTCAAAGAAAGATAGAATAAAGAAACCAATCTCCGAGTGACAGAAAATCGGCAACGATGGAAAACCATAGTTCATCGATGTACATAACCTAACGTTCCGATTCTTCAGAATTGAAAATACGACTTAGGAAGAGAGATAGTTTTGGAATTTTACTATTATTAATAAACGCATTTTTGAATATTTATAATTAATTTGTATTTACAGAATGTACAAATAATAGTGTCTGTAATATTCATGACTACCTCTATGTGTAAAATCTAAAGAAACACAATTTTTTAAAATTATTTCCTGAGTATTTTAACTAACATCACTTAAATATTTCTATATATTTTAAAACACCAATGATGTATAAATAAAATAATTAACTTAATACTACAGATGTTACAGATAAATATCTTAGATATTTTAATTGGCAAGCATTAACCAGATCGTAGACTATAAATTATTAATAAATAAAATAAAATTAAATTAGTTTCAGAACTATATTAGGTTTAAAAAAGCAATAAAAAAAGTGAAGGGAAAGTAATCTGTCAACGTTAAGCTGATATCATAAATATGATTTTTTATAAATATTTTAGATATTATATTTATACAACTGTATCTAAATTATGGTCTATAAATGATTCCAATTAGTTGCATAATTGTATCATCATTACTATAATAACGTATTGATTTTTCTAAATATTAAACATACATATACATATGCGGATATTCACTATGTTTACGGTCTGTGTGATGGAAATGCTTTAGTAGCACAATAAGAATATCGTAAAAGATATCCTAGTAGAAGACTGCCTACGCGTGCAGTTTTCTTTAATTCACATCGTCAGCTGAGGGAACATGGCACATTCAATGCAAGACATGCAGTCGGCCAAGGAGTTGTCCGTAGACCCATAAACGATGATGAACAAGTTCTGATTTATTACAAGAAGATCCGACTTTAAGTGTGCGAAGAATTGCATTACGTACTGGAATATGTAGAAACCAGGTTTGGGAATAATAAACAATGCTCGTTTACATCCATATCATCATCAAAGAGTTCAAGCTCTAAGTAATGAAGTTCGTTTAAGATTTTGTAATTGGGTACAAAATAATCAAAACCTACCGCATATTTTATGGACCGATGAAGCTTCCTTCACACGAGATGGTATCAATAACTATCATAATTTTCATGAATGGGCTGAAGAAAATCCTTTAGTGTTAATATAGCTGGTATTCTTCATGATGTTCTGATTGGACCATCACTGAACTGCCACACCGTTTGAATGGTGCTAATTACTAATATTTTCTAGAAAACTCTTTAACCTTATTACTGGAAGATGTGCCATTAAATATTAGACGTGCAATGTCGTATCAACACGATGGGGTACCACACATCAATGCCTTCGTGTTAGAGCTCGGCTTAACGTACATTTTCCGATAAGGTGGATTGGAGTACCACCGCGTTCGCCGGACCTGACTATTATATTTTTATCTTTGGAGCCACATGAAACAGATTGTTTGTGCAACTGAAGTGCACACGGTAGAAGAATTATGTAAAAGAATACAGCAGGCTGCCGATATTATTAGGAATAACCCAACAGCCATATTAAGAACGCAGCGATCTCTTCTGCGACGTGCAGCTTTGTGTATCGAACACAATGGAGATCATTTTGAACATTTCTTGTAAATAAAATAAAAAAATATATTAAATAAAATATATTTCATAAAATCCGTTGAACCAAAATTTTAGCCACATAAATTATGAAATAAACAATAACATTTGTTTATATGGACTTTTCGACTCTAAATGAGTTCTGGAATTCATCTTCCAAATATTGCTGGTACGTTTTGGGACACTCTGTATACAGGGTGACTTTATTAGTTATGCAAATATTTGAAGCAGTGATTGTTCAGATCAATATACGCAAAATTGCCTTATACAAATGTACACAGTTGCGGAGGTACAGCCTTCTAAAGTAGGACTTGTCCGATCACTTTTCTGCATACAATTATAGTAATAGTTCCTAGAATGTTTTGCAATTAAATGCGCATACCTTACTCATCAAGATTGCAAATTAAAACCTAGTTTCGTTATAATAAGGGTATCAGAGGCGTCTCAAGTGGGAGGATCAGGTACTCTTTTCTACAATATCTTTTAAATTATACTGTTTTTCTTATTTTTCAGAGAACACTTTTATTTGCAATGCAATCATCGGATTTTTAACAGCATTTTAAATAAATTGTTTTGCCCAACAATCTGAATTCAGTAATCCTTTTCTATTATACAATACTCAAACTATAATTAATTAAATAATGTGTAGCTTATTGGCTACTGTAGCGTATAAAAAAGTATCTCCTAATTTTCAAAAATCGCAAGATGCACTAATGGAAAATAAAATTTAAATTAGCGTTCTAGTCTAGTCTAGTAAAATATCTATAACTAAAATAAAACCTTATTATATATAAAAGAGGTACGTTACACATCTGGTTCTTTAATTATTTTATAAATGCAATTTCTCTAAACAATTTAACGCCCTAATGACTGCAATCGACAACAGTTAACAAAAACTAATTTGTAAATGTAAAATACGCCATCTAAAATTATCCGAGAAAACAATATCTGCGCAACTCTGCTTTCCTAGTATGTAATTTTAGCTAGATGTACTTTTGTTGCGTTTTAGATTTTACGTTACTACAGCATATTTTAAACTGGTAGATCAAATTCGCAAATATTTTCTAATATTTTAAGAGAGCTGTTATCATAAAGGATTTTTTAAATGGAGCATTACAGAAAACTACGTTCCAAATAATGATCAGTACTAAAAGTTTTATTTTTGGAAAAAGAAATAAAATGGGCAATTTCTAAAAACTGTTATCTCGTTGGAATGATAAAAAAATATTTTAGATGGTGCATATACATAGAGGGCACTGCCTATTACAAGATGTCTAATAATTTTCCTTGGAATGCTTCATATAACCGAGATATATAAGCAAAAATCAGTCTGTGTGTATATTATTTTGTGTTTGTGTGTGTGTGTGCGGGTGGGGTGTGCGTGCGTTCTGCGTGCGTGCGTACGTGCGTACGTGTATGTGTGTGTGTATCCCTTTTGCTGCTATTATTTACAACTCTTTACTGTCATGGGGTTGACACTGATGTATTTCAGAAACAATAAAATTGTCAGTTTTACATTATAAGTAAGAAAATTATGGGGACCTACCATAAAATTTAAATTTAACTATCGTTAACTTTCTCTGTTCGTTTACTAATTTCGAATACGTTCGTTTTTATTCTTACACGGTCAACACTTTAAAATAACCGGAAAATATATCAAAAGATTACAAACTCGTTTAATAACCACAACGAACTATGAAATACGTAACAAGCGCAACATAAACGTATATAAGATTTTCCTACGGCCGAAGGACTCTTTTATACCTCAATTAAAAACGATAATAAAATAATCAAATACAAGTTATTAAAAGTAAATTTAAGGTTGCCGCCCACGAATTAATATGCATCTAGTGACAGTTGATTAAAAGATCGGCCGTCGCCATGGGCGGCTCGTCTGTAGAGGCGGAACCGTAATATCTATAAATAACGTTTCTGAATTTTGCTGCACATTAACGTCGTATCCGCTTTGTTTATCTGCAGGTTTTGCATTTTAAGTGCATTTTCTTTATAAAAGCTCCGATGCACGGCAGTTCCTTCCATAAAGAAAGCGTTTCCTTCAAAAGCGAGCCCAGGCAAAAACTCAAAAGCGCATTTAATTGAGTCTTTAGACACGAAATTTAATTAACGTTATTAATGGCTTTTCGCTATTATTTTCTATCACATGCAAAACGGTGCGCTCGCACTTTACGCTGAATGCAGCTGATTTTGCCACACAAAGGCATGCTAATCAAAGATATTAATTTAGATAACGGGCATAAAGTTTAATAGTAATGCTTAGGCGTCTGGCTGTAAAATATGATAATTGGCGAGAGATAATTCTGAATATTTTTATATTTTTGGTGTTTTGAAGGAATTCTCTGAGTGCATCTGCTGGATGTCTGCAGCTGCTGATTAAAACAGCGGGGGCGGTCGTCACGGTGTTACCACCTCGGTTTAACGATTCATCGGATTTTTCAAGTTATTAGATGCTTTTACTTGATAACAGAATTACCACGCATTCTTCGAGATAAGAGGCGTTCGGTTGTAATTAATGGACAAGGTTGCAATAAAAAAATATGAAACTGGTCGACTGCTTAATGTGTGAGACATTTTTAAAACATTCAGGATCATTCCGTTGACGCAAAGGCGGATTTATAATTAGAATGTACAAAAATATGTTGTCAGTAATAATTGAAGCTAAAATGCAAAGTGTAACTATTGAGGGTTTAGGGTGAAATACCGGCATAATACCAATAAACACAAACTGGCCGAAAGAAACATAATCTGTAAACTATTCTCTTCTGCCAATAAACATCAAAAATTCCACTAGAAAGCTAACCTAAAATTTTCTCTTCTGTAGGTACCCACTGATTAAAAATAACAGTAGCTATAATGGTAATGGTAAAAGTAGGTATTTTTTGTATGGATTAATGCATCGTGTGTGACAGCTTTG
Organism: Limonius californicus; assembly: GCA_014611495.1. Lineage (NCBI taxonomy): Eukaryota > Metazoa > Arthropoda > Insecta > Coleoptera > Elateridae > Limonius > Limonius californicus. The sequence continues at coordinate 5,841 of JABXWE010040417.1, read as the reverse complement.
TCTCTTAAGAGATGTAGCCATCTTCTCTCCTATGCCTGCGTTGCTCGTTTTTAATGTACCACTAACATAGAAGACCTACAGCTTAACGTAGGCTCCGAACCACGGGAAGTGTAAGCACTTTTACCGCAGAGAAGATTTACTACAGAATTCCTCGCTGGTTTGCCATTGCCTTGCAAGGGAGAACAGCCGTTAAAAATCTAATGTTCTGGTACTAGAAATTGAACTTCAGATTTTCAAGGTATAAAAAGTCTATCACGCCGACTATTTTTAACCAAAAGAGATTTACACGGCGACGCCTGTCAGCAGCGGTGTCTTGTGTCATTATTATTTCGGTTTTAACATAAGGGATAATGAATACTCTAAACTACCCTAACCCAACTTTACATTGTATTAGCCTTAAACTTACCTCACAGTGAAGCATCAGTGGTCTATTGGTTGGAGTACTTGCCTGTAGCCCCAAGGGAATCGAGTGCAATCCCGGCTGAGGTCAGTAAGTACGCCTTCTGTAGAATAAGAAGTACTACCGTAGGTGGCCTGCCACTGCGATGTAATGTGCGTTAAAAATCCCTACTAAAACTACTCCAGATAGGCAGCATCCATATTGAGTGTGTATGAAACTGCTTGAAAAATCGCGTCCCAGATCTCGCCCAATCAAAAGACAAACAACAGAAATCGCACCAGGAATTAAGGCTAATTTAATCTTCTTCGAAATCTAATCTAACTGTACCTTCAAATAAACTCTTATTTTCGAATAACTTGTTCTGTAAGAAGTTTTTCTCAAATACTTTCTCAAGAAACTCTAAACACTAAATTAACTTTAGGTGACTTTAACCTAAGTTAACCGTAACCTAACACAACTTAAGCTAACATAATTTGTACGAAATTGCTTGGAAAATCGCGTCCTAGATCTCGCCCAATCAGAAAAACAACAGAAACCGCACCAGGAATTAAGACTAATTTAATCTTTCTTCGAAATATAACCTAACTGTACCTTCAAATAAACTCTTATTTTTGAATAACTTGTACTGTAAGAAATTTTTCCCAAATACTTTCTCAAGAAACTCTAAACACTAAATTACTTTAGGTGACTTTAACCTAAGTTAACCGTAACCTAACACAACTTAAGCTAACATAATTTGTACGAAATTGCTTGGAAAACCGCGTCCTAGATCTCGCCCAATCAGAAAAACAACAGAAACCGCACCATGTATTAAGACTAATTTAATCTTTCTTCGAAATATAATCTACCTGTACCTTCAAATAAACTCTTATTTTTGAATAACTTGTTCTGTAAGAAGTTTTTCCCAAATACTTTCTCAAGACAATCTAAACACTAAACTAACTTTAGGTGACTTTAACCTAAGTTAACCATAACTTAAGGGGCCTCCAGCGTTCTCCAACTTTTATAGTTAATATAACTTTGACTTCCTTCCAGTGGCTTTTTTCCTATAGACTATTCCTTTTTTGTAACTTTAACTCAAAAACTATTTTCCGGTTATTCATTTCAAAAAGCTTTTTCTTTACAGTTTTCAAGCATTCACATTTTCCATGTGGTTAATCAAATTTTATTTGCTTTTTCTAACTTTCTATTTGACTAAAATTTTTCGGTACTTTCCTTCTCTTCTTGTTAATTTCTCAAATAGCTTTTCCGGTAACTTATTTCGAAGAAGATGTCGGCCGTTGATTTTTGCGTTTTTTTTTAGTCTCAAAATGTTTCTTCTGGATTCTTTTCCGCGATTTTTTACTAATCAATATTATTGCTAGTGTGCTATCATACGACCACGAAATAACTGTCCACATTTAAAATATGAGATACCTAGGCTTTTTGAACTAAAGCTTTATATTTTAAAGTAATGTTTAAACCTTTATTTATCGCATATCTTTTATATAATTTTATTTAATAGGCACAGCAATGGAAAACCTTGGCATTGGTGTTAGGTCTAAACGGCCGGAACAATCCGACATGAATAAACTAAGTTCTTTACAGTGAGTATTTAAGCATATAATACAGTCGTTTGCGCCAAAAAGTGACCTCAAGTCATGTGCAGTGTCCAAGCTGTAATTTGCCTCGTTTATCACCCAGAAATTGCAAACATCAACGATTTGTTGCGTTTATGAGGAATGGCGACGGAATCGTCGGTGCACCGGGCTATGTCAATCAAGAGGACGTTCTCGGCGTCGGGACGACCTAAGATTAGGCGGCCCCCGCAATCTGTTTCAATTATTACAACCTAAACTTGGTCGCGCGTCTATTTTACCTCCGGGCCCTGCCAAACGCCCACTGGCTCGTCATCTTGTGCAATAAATGTGTACCTACTCATGTTTTTATGTCTGCTCGCTACTTAGAGTAAATTATTTTATGTGCTCTCACCGTAATTATTACTGCTAGGTTATGATCCAAGAATGCTGCAGGTGTTTCGTGTTTCAAACTACGTCATGTTTGTATATGAAAACGTTTCGAAATATATTTATTGACTGACTTTATTTAATAATAATTGCTACGAACGATCAAGAGTAATATGCTTTTTCGGAGAGGAAGAGAAGATTGTATCGATGATACACAACTGCATAAAAAATATTAATCAGCGGTTGCTTAGTAATTTGGGATGGCTGATAAATACGTATACTTATTAGCTTATAATATTCACACGTCAGGAAAATACTAAAATCTGCGGTTACATAATGAAACATTTTCTGCGAATAGTCAACTTAAAAATATTATTTAACTTCATTTTTCAGATTTTATGGTACATGTTCACTACCAGTTTGTAACGTACGACAAATGCTTAGGGGCGAGCAAAACTATATATATAAAGTTGAAGTGAGAGGAAGTACACTTTATGTGACGTGATACATTTAAAAATCTACAGTACGTGAAGCGTCGGAAATATCAAAAAATTGATGTTTTAAAACTAGTGAGTCAGTCAACATAAATTAAAACACCAATTAACTATAAGGTTGCAGGTTCCAAATTGCAAATTAGTTGCTGTACCATAAGCCCTTGCCCTATTTGTGCTCTCACACCCTGTTTATTCATGCCAAATCCGTTCAATTGGAACAGGCTCTAACTGTATTCGTAAATTCCTACTACAGCCCTTGCTGCAGATTATAACATTTGTTTTGTTGCTGTTAACTTTCATACCATAGTTATTTTGTAGTATATCGTTCATCCCATTCATTATTGTTTGTAGTTCCTCTTCGTTTTCAGTTATGTCTATTTTCATACGTGGTAGAGTTACTCTTGAATGTACCCTTCTTTTACTTCTTCTAAGGCTATTTGTATGTAGACTTCGAATAATACCCGTGACAGTGCACATCCTTGCCTTGTTCATCATTATCGTGATCCTCCTTGATACCGCTTACGCAGTGTCGAAGCAGTGTGAGGCAAGGTTTAGCTAGTTTGTGCTATGCACAACAGAGTTCGAGTCTGCGGATTACCATGTTAGTACGTAACCGTGCTTGACCTGCTTGGTGTATGGTGTACTTTTTGTATATGGTATTGTTACTCCTCAAGTGCGACTGTTACACTAATAGTGCCATTAATTTGATCCCTAATTGTGACGCTCGGCCGCTATTATTGATCGTACCCTGTATGCACAGACTTTATTTAGGTTTCTGCAAACGCAGCATTAACCCGGGTATATACACTGTTAAGTGCGGGAAAAAGACAAGGAGTCACGCACTAGCTCTCGACCTGAATGTGACGCAGATATAAAATTACCTCCAGGCGTCCGAATCAGTGTAATTACTTTCGCTTTCTGCGGTACCATTCACGGTACGTCCGAAAAAAAAGAAAATTCGGTTTCCCAAAAATTCCGAAAATATCGCTTAGAATACCGATTCGGATTATTTCGTCGTGACGCAGTATTGAAAAATCTGCCAAAAGCAAGTGGTTTCGAGCGAAGCTAACTGTAGAAGCTTCACCACTACACCCAGGGACTGACTCAAGCTTTACACCCCCCAGCAGGGCCAATGTTTCATTGATGAAGGTAAATTTTCAAACCCTTTGTTATACACGCTTCAGCTGCTCTATTTAGTTGACCGAGGGAAGGCCGCATGAGACGCACGCCGTTGATTGTGAAATCTAGTTTATATTTTGTCTGTAGGATAAAACTGATTCGAAGTGATTCTTCGATATAAGAAAATACTGCGTGTACAACGCCTTTCTGCAGTACCTTTTTTGCGGGTATTGTTTGTCTAGGTTTAATTGTTTTGGGTTCACCGGTGCGTGACCTTGTTTAATCTTAAGAATGTTTATTTTAAATTGTATTTTTCTAATAATGTTGATCTTTATTCGTTACGAAATTATAATCGTTTAACCATTTTGCGTGTATTTTGCCCGCTTCACTAATTTGATTAAATGCCTTGTTAAACTCAACTATTTTATTTGGATCTCTGTTAAAAGTAATGTACAGGTTCCTGTAAGAAGAGCTGAGTGATTGTTGCTCCCCTTTGTTTATGGGGCTAGTAAAGGAACATTTCTATTAGCAACAATTGCGTGAAAAGGTAAGTTCCATCTCGCACAACTTCGGATTGGCCGTTCAAAGTAACGTGGAGCTTGAACAGTGCCGGATCTAGTGCTATTCCCGTTGGCGCCCTCTTTTATTACGACTTTATTCCGAATTTGATCAGATTTAAATACGGTGTATTTTACAAAATTAACCCTCCCTCCTCCTCTGAGCTACGCTAGGGCATGCCGTCGTTTATGTGTTCCGTTTAAGCCCGTGACACAATGCAAAATGAAGATCGAGACCCTGTATCAAACACCCTGGAAATCGGAAAAATTCGCAAACCCCTGCAATTATTCGAACCGGAAAACATTTGGACTATTACATCCAAATCCTGACACACTTACTACTGAGCCTTCCTAGTCCATCCTTGCCTTATTCCCTTCAACAGTCTCAAAAATTATTTTCCATCTAACGTTTTCAAATGCCTTTTCTATATTTATGTATACCCTATACAATTTTCTATTTTTTCTTAGATATTATTCTATTATCAATTTCAGCGCCAGTAATGCTACTCTTGCTCCACAGTTTCTTCTGAACTCGAATTGATATTCCAGAAGTTGGTTGGTTACTTTCCTCTCCTTTTGCGCAATATTTTAGCTAGAGATTTCAAAGAGGTCAGGTTTATTATACGATGGTTATCAGAATTGTCTGTTTTCCTTTTTTAGTGATTTAAACAACATGCGAAATTGTGTTTGTTTTATCACTGTTTTAAAGCCGTTTCAGAGTTCTTACAACATTTGGCTGGCTTTACACGAAATCCACATAATAAGGATACGCTTATTAAAAATGTATTGTATTAAGACATTCTAATCATTTATAATTTTGAATTAACATAAATTTCCACAAAAGAACGTGCTTGTTATGTTTATGCGGTGGGTGTTAAAGTTAATGGTTTCATTATTCGCGAAATAGTTTACAGAAAGGTCAAGGATGAGTATCCTTATTTATAGCAATATCCGACCGAAATACAAACGGATGCAACAAGTGACATTAACGGTGACTTACTGTGGCGCAATTTATGAACTAAATCCCCAAATAAGTAATTTTCTGCTTAAGGACAGGGCTGATTTGTTTAACAAATATTATGAAAATTTAAGAGCTTGACATTTAAAATACCGTTTTAGGCTTTCTAGCTACATTTTATACACTAAATATTCAAGAAGGCTTGACAAATTTAGACATAGGGGACCTGCGGAGTTCGAATTCAAACGACCGTAGCTCTAGAAACCTTAACTTAATTCTCTGTCGTCGAAAGCGAACTGCACCGTTGAAAAACAAGGTCGCGTTTGATATTTAACAGAGAGTTTTCAGCAGATGCCAGTTCATCGCA
>JABXWE010040416.1:0-18922 GCA_014611495.1 Limonius californicus | reverse complement strand
CGAAAAATTCTCGTATCATATTGAAGCTATCCTGTGTTGTGTGCGCAGTGTCCCCGTCTTGTTGGAAAAATACAACTCTGAGTTCATCGTCATGAAGCTCTTCGAAAAAGGCCGTAAAATCTTTTCCCGAAACATTTCTGCAGTCAAAGTGCCAGAAAAATCGATTTTTCAACATAAAACTCTTTTGTCTTACTTTTACCGTCAAAAATGTATGGTTCATCTATTCTATTGATGATAAAGAGGTGTTTCTACTACAAAATTAGGCGTTTTCGAACTCCATAAACGCATGTTTTGTCAATTAATATATCCGTCTAAATAAAACGAGGCCTCGTCCGTGAAAAAAGTTTTCTCCAATAAGTTTTCATTGAGGGTATTTAGGAACCATGACAATATTCGACACGCTGAGGATAATCAGCTTCGTATAATTGTTGTACAGCCTGCAAACAGTAGGGATACAATTTGAGATAATTTTATGTGTCTGTAGCAAAACCATTTTATTTGAAGAGATTATGTTACCAAACACAAACAATCGACAGGTAGAGATTACAGACAGTGAAATTAATGGTCTATAAAGAAATATTCTGCTTTAGTTAAAATTATTAAAACATAAACTGACTGTACTTACGTATTTCACTAACGGAATACTTAATTTAGTCTTGAAATTTTCCAAACTGCAGGCTGAAGATCCACAAAAAGCTAAGAAATCCAAGTTAACAACCGCAAATGGCACAAACGCACAAAATGAGGTTACGTTGAAACAACTGTGTGGTATATTCACACTGAACTTTTAAGCGCCTACTTTGACATCAAATTAAAAAAACCCACGATACTTACATTTATTTATACTTAGATCTCTTTGACTTACATGAAGATTCTCATTAACTGAGGCCAACTATGTTAGTTGATTTTCCACGTTCATAATCGTTCCGGACCTACATCTCCTAGAATTAATAAATTTATCTCTGTTACTTAAAGAAGTTTCAAGGCGTTTAAATATTAGTCGCCTAGTTAAATAGTCCCTCTAATATAAACTGCGGGATGCAGGCGTATTTCCGCGACATTCGCATTAAAGAAAAAACGAATTTGATTGCAGTGCTATATGTATATTGGGTTGCATCAACTACTTTTAAGGATGGCAACTTAGCTGGCCCACCTTGTATACTGGTTACAAAATGCTCAATTTCTGCAAAAATCAATTTGTAGAATACAATTATTTCAAATCAGAAAATGTTTATATGTCAAGAAAAAATGATATCATTAGAAAACTAGTTTTATATCCCATTCATCTGTCTCAACTTTTTCGTTTCTCAAACATTACAACAATACAAGTAAAACCTAATCATGTCCATCGCATAATACGTCAATTTTTTAACTATTTAGATGTATAGGAAGAGGGATGGGGCAGTGCTAATACGCAATGTCAGTCGAGGTCACAGTAAAATGCGGTCGGATCGACCACATGGTCGAACCCCGGCTGAGGCGACAATTATATTTCACTTAGTTAAGTTTAGGGTGCATGTTGCATGAATGACACCCGCACCCTCCTGAAGTAATGCGAAAGCGGTTTATGAATGAATGAAAAAAAAAGGTATAGGAATAGTACAAATTTCAATCCTAGGAAGAGAATTCGGTTATACACTGCATAATTGCAGTGCAGACTACACGTACCGGCCTCGTATAACGACCACAAACTTCACCGCTAATATATTGGCATCTCACTGTAATATATTATATATTTAGGTTATTAGCATATACTTCAAGTGTATTTAGAAAGTTTATACGTTAGATACCGAGACTGCTTCTATGTTTGCTAATAAACTTATGGCACCTTCTGAAATAATTAATAATAATGATCTCAACTATGGATCTTCAAATTAAATTTAAAAGAATTATCAGAGTTCATGCTAACTATTAAATAGTTTTAAAACGTTGCAGCAAATGCGGTATAACAAACATCCCAGACTCTTTACAAAGTATATAAATTAAAATGGGTGGGCAACTGCACTTCATCTTTCGGAAATATTTAATAATCTGTTTGATGGAATACCGGGTTTCATTAGGTAACAACTAATATATTACATACATAGATTTAAACATACAAAAATGGAAGATACTTCAAGAAGCAATCTACAACAGGAACGTATAACATATAAAACGCTTCCGAAATTTAATTCTCTGGATTTAGTAGCAACTTTTTGAACACGTGATTCATTACGTTTCCATTTGGAGTTTAACATTCTGAAATTAAAGCAGTACTTTGGAATTTAAAGCACTTTTTCAGTAAACGTCTAAATTTCGTTTTAAAGTAGTGATTTCACAATTATCGAAGGCGATTACATTTTGACTTACCTTTTCAAGTTTCGATTATAATTATGTAATTACGAATTTAAAGCATATTTCAGTCTGGACACATATTATTATTTAAAAAAATAACCAATAAGCATCGTATCAAACGTTTTCCCATTTATAAGGGCAGGCTTTTCTTGACTTAGTATAATCGAAATTGATTGAACGGGAGGTGATCTAGATTTATTCCCATTATTGTCAATAATACTCTCCGTTTTGTCCGCGAACCTGTTGTTTTTGAATACTTACATCCTTTGGGTCCACTTGCGGTGCGGCGCATTATGCCTGTAAACTGTTATTTTTATTGCTTTCGTTTCGTGTAGTCCGTTTTTGTAATCCTAACATAATACCACGATTAATAGGTCGTAATCGGATGCTTAGGTAAGACAAACTACGACGTTTTGTTTCGAATAAGAATAGCAAGTATGTAATTTTAAGTTAAACATGGTCTTCACACCAGAGCAAGATAAATTTATTTTAAAAGCGTAGTTTAGATCCGAAGAACGTGATCAACATGGTGTTTGACTGTACTTATATCGTTCTTGCTTTAATCAGTTCCAAGAGCAATTTCTCTAAGAATTCAGAAGGTTTGCAAAACAGTTTTGCATATGCAGCCACACAAAGTGTTAATCGTTTAAGAGTTATTGCTAGCAAATTTCGAAATACGCCAGCCTGTGTAGTGTAGAAGGTTTAATGAAAACCTCAACAATGATAAAACATGGTTTCATTTTATTGGTTAGTTAAACTCCCAAAAATAACATACGTGGTTAACTGAAAATCCTTAGACATATCATTTTTAAGAGCGTTTGTTGATCAACGATGATGAACATCACTATGGATTCTTCCAAGAAGATAGTGCAACAGCTCATACAGCAGAAGCAACGTTGAATTTTCTAATGGGAATTTTTTAATGACAAAATAGTATGCAAAGATCGTCGACCATCGCTTGTACTCGATGTAACACCTCTTGATTATTGAGGTGTTTCCCACAATGTGTGAATTTATCCAGAGTTACTCGCCGGAAGAGGAACATAAAAAGTTGTTGCTAAAGACAGTGGAGGGTCATTTAGAAAACTTTGGATAAAAACTCATTGGATAATAAATCCATTTCAAAGTATTCCTACCGGCCTATCTCTGCAAGAAGAACAACTGATAGATAGCAAAAGCGTTTCGGATACTGTTATCTTTTCCTACTTCTTACTTTTGCAAAATTGGGTTTTCTGCTATAGCTGCTTTAAAGCCTAACTATAGAAACAAACTTCAAATAGAAAAGGAGCTCAGAGTGTCTATCTCGAATATCAAACCAAACCTGGTCAGGCTGTATACTTTAAAGCAGGCACATATTAGTCATTACATCTATGCTTCAAAAATGCATTATTTTAATTTTATTTATAATGCTTTCGTTGTGATAAAAATGTAAAACATTAATTTTGATGTCTTGTTCATTTATTCGACGCCCCCCAGTACAGATCCCCCCAGTGGGGCGCATCCTACAGTTCGAGAACCGCTGCCATAGCGAATAGTATTGGTAGTCATTTTTGATAATATGAAGTGGAGGATAAATTTTTTGGTAGACAATGATGAAGGCTATTAAAAAATTAGTTGTTTAAACTGTATTAAAGTAAGCAATTATTGTAAGCAATAAATATGATACGGCAACTTTAATCATTTTCGATGGCACTGTGTATCTAAGAAGATATTTCTATGCTCGTTAAACTAACTCGGGTACGTTTTTCATAGAGTAATCATCAATAATTTACGTGCAGTACATGTTGGGTCGTCGCGTTTGACGTTTAATGGTTGTAAAGCGTACTCTGTATACGGTCATGAGTAGTCGTTTCCAGTCTGCTCTAATATACTTTCTTTTTATTTTACATTACCTTACCTACAGCATTCTTACTATTTTTCGTATTTGTTAAGAACAAAAATATTCAAAACCAATCATGAAAATATTTCACAAAATATAAATACAAAGTTCTTAGATTGAAAGTGCCTTCACAAGCATTTACGATCTTTTTAACACCTTCTATAGTTATATCTGCAATACAAATGTCATAAAATTTTGATTAGCAAACTGTAAACAGCATTTTAATAATAGGAGTAGTGTTTAAATTTAAACAGGAATTTACCTATAGAGAAGGGTATTACAATATTGCAACAATGGAAACCATATTACTTTTCGATGTAGTTGCCCTGCCTTGCTTCCTAATATCTTCCTGGAAGGAGTATTTGGGTATCCGCTCTTGTACCCCTTCGACAACGTTGTTATGTGACTGAAATATTTTATTGGACCAAACAAATAAAAATCGGGGGGAGGGAGCAAGATCAGGACTACATGCTGCATGCGAAAAAGGTCATCTGAAGTTTGGTTATGGTTTCTATTGTTCTTAAAGCGGTCGAGGGTGAGGATTGTCTTGGAGAAACCAAACAGAACTTTGTCTTCTCTTCCATTTGTTTCCCATCGCCTGCTTTACTTTATTATGCAAAAGTGTCGAATAATAGCCTGCATTAATTGCACGAAGTTTTGTAAGGAAATTACCAAAGAGCACACTTTTAGAATCCGAAAAAATTGTTGTCATCATGTTGCCAGCTAACAACAAAGTTTTTGCTTTCTTTGGTTTAGGAGGTGTGGTGAAACACCACTACAAGCTTGCATATCTTGACTCGGGAGTAAAATAATGTACCCAGGTTTCATCAGCTGTCAAAACTGCGTCCAAAAATGTATGTTCTTCTCCATTTTACTCCAGTAAAGTAAAAGCAAATGATTCAGCTTGTGTTAGGTGTACAAACTTAATTTGCTTATAAACTGTATATATTTTGGTGATGCAAAAAAAAAATGTAAAGGTTCCTTTAAAGTGTAACAATATCTGAATAAAATCCACATTTGCCATGTGTGCGTAGCTAATTGAGAATTCAAGGGTCGCATTCTTGGCCTGAAGAGGGTGAAAATACAGAGCAGGCGTTTTAAGTAAGGGGGTGGACGGAAGAAAGCCGAAATGTGAAGTAAGAGATGGTTTTAGCATCCTGTTGGGATTGCGTGTGTTATGCGTGTAGCTAGCTACTTATTATAGTGAATCTAGTGCACTAGTGATTGAATATTTTCGTATGTAGCTACAATTAGATAAAGTGTGAATGCTGATCAGTACTGCTCGTTATATGAGTGTAGTTGTTGTTGACAGCTCGCGAAGTTTTGCCAGATGATATTAAAAGCCTGTACAAGTGTGGCTAGCCACAGGGTTTAAAGAAATTGCAAAGCGGGGCTCTAGGGGGCCCAGAATCATCTGTTACATGTTTCGTGTTAGGCAGTTCGCACGATTGTGACAGAGAGATAGGTGGATGGTATCCCTCCCCTATCGGCAGCTTAGGGAGCACAGAAGTACGAGTCGGGGCCGTAGGCCCCAAAATCCTGTGGTATATACGTTCTAGCAAATTCAATGTGTGTAACAAAGACATAGGTGGATGGCATCCCTTCCCTATTGGCACATTAGGGACCGCAGAATTGCGAATCGGAGCCGTGGGCACCAAAATCGTGTTACATATACGTTCTAGGCAATTTAACGTGTGTCACACAGAGATAGGTGGATGGTATCCCTCCCCTATCGGCACCTTAGGGAGCACATAATTGCGAATCGGGGCCGTATGCACTAAAATCCTGTGGCATATACGTTCTAGGCAATTAAACGTGTGTCACAGAGACATAGGTGGATGATATTCCTCCCCTATTGGCACCTTAGCGAGCACATAATTGTGAATCGGAGACGTAGGTCCCAAAACCCTGTGACATATACGTTCTAGGCAATTCAACGTGTGTCACAGAGACATAGGTGAATGGTATCCCTCCCCTGTCGGCACCTTAAGGAGCACATAATTGCGAATCAGGGGCGTAGGCCCCAAAATCCTGTGACATGTACGTCAATTCTAGGCAATACGCGCATGTGTCACAGAGACAGAGGCGAATGGTATCCCTCCCCTACAGAGTCTATCGAAAGTGCGCCAATGCAACTGGTTTTCAGGTGTTCAAATAGTTGTAAAAAAGAAGTAATTAACTAAAGGTCAATGATGTTGAAATTAACAACCACCAGAGCTGACCAATCAAAGGGTTAATTATTCGATCCAAGTATGACCAGTAATGCCCGTTCAATAGAGTAAAAGGGGTGGGCCCCCCGGTGAGTTACACTACAGTACTTAATAACAGCAACAGATTGGTGAGTCCTTTTTCTTTTTCATGTTTCCATATGTGGTGTCGCTTATTTATGACCCTCGTCTGTCAATGGTCCAACCACGGCTCAATTCCAACACTCTAACCTTACGATAAGTATACAAGAAATATGTGAAGCTTGGTTTCTTTGAAATAAACTTATTTGCGAGTTGAATAAAACCTTTCGACAAAAGGTTTCTAACTCTTATGATCTTCGGCCGACGTAAACGAGCGCGGAATCCATTTGGCACTCACCTTACGATACTTTACCTTTTCTTTTATGTCTTCAACGCTCCCAACACTAATTTGTAAATTTTGTGAAATTTGACAAACTGTTGTTGTTTTGTTGAATAAGGGTATTATATTTTTCTTCAATTTTATAATTAACCGAAATTGCAGCTTGTCGTACCTGAGGCTCTTTTTCTACACTAGTTCTCCCGTCTCTAAAAGATTTCGACACCACAAACACCCGAAGTTTGGAACAACATCGCTGTATTGTACACGAGTCTTGTAAGAATTTCAGTCGAATTTACGCCGTCATTTGTAAGAAATTTGATAACTATGCGCTGTTCCGCACTACAATGTACAGAACTTCCTGACATCGTAACTATAACTGTCAAAATAATATTTTAGAGAAACAACTGCAATTGATATGTTTAATTAATTTAATTTTTGGTTGTGTGTTTAAATGGAGTTTTAATTTAAACTTTTCTGTTTAAATTTTAACACGCCTCGTAGAAAAAGTTAGTGTTATTACAAGCTGGCGTAGATAAAGGATATTTTTACGACGCAGTTTCAAAATTTCCCTTAAAATAAAAAATATTAGTAATAAAATACCATTTCCTTGCCAATGTTAAAACTAACTCCCACTATTCTTTACTTCTCTTGAAATTTTAGTTTAAACATTTGTGTTCATTTTCTCTTAGTATTGGTTTAGATAAACTTGTAGATGAAAGTGTTAGTTATCATTCGCTTTAATAAATAAAAATAAACTATACTCTTTAAACAGAAATAAAACATATGTTTTTAGCGTTGCCTTTTTTCTAACACAGAATTTTAATTCGATGTCTAATAAATTTTATTTCTTGTTTACTGTTTTGCTTTAATTAACTGTTCTCATGTAACAAATATAAAAGCCATAAATTATCATTAACATAAAATATCATGTTCTGTGAATATTTATGCCCGCCTGCCAAGTTCAACAATTAAATAAAATGTAGGCGTTGAAAACTATTTTCATATGGAAATTAATTAATTGCTTTTGTGTGTAACTAATTAATTTTATTTATTTTTGAATTCTCACAAATAATCCATAATAATGAAAACGATTATAATTTTATTTATTATATACTGTTTAATATAAACATAGTGTTATTTACAACATAAGAATGTAAAAGTAAAATCCCATCTGAAGACAATTCCAAACATTAAATTTCTTAAAAGTTGACCGTGACTCTTGTTGACATATCAATGGCAATTATTTCCCTATAAGATTATTTTGACAGTTATAGTTACGATGTCGGAAAGTACTGTTCACTGCAGCGTGGAATAGCCCAGAATAATAAAATTGGTTGCGAATGAAGGCGTACATTCGACTGAAATTCTTACAAGAACGCACAATATAGCGAACAAATGTTCTTCTGAAAGTTAGGTGTTTAAGTGGTCGTAATCTTGAAATGGGCGAGCTAATGTAGAAAATGAGCCTCATGTGCAACAAGCTGCAACTTCGGTTAGTCGTTAGTAAAATTCCTTAAAATGTTCAAATTAGTGTGGGAGTGTAGAAGACATAAAAAATAAGCGGAAGCATCGTAATGTGAGTAGCATGTCGATTCCGTGCTTGTTGGCAGAAGAACCAAGTCGAATCGTTTGCAAATTGCTTCTTCTTTACTGCAGCGATATGAAAGAGAAGGAGATGAATCTTTGGACTCAATTTTGAGTCAAAACGTACAAGCGTGAGTGGTATCACATCTCCAAAATCAAAGAAAACTGTGTTGTCAGCTAAGTGACAGCAATATTTTTTTGGGATTTTCAAAGAGTGTTCTGTGTTAATTTACTTACAGATCGAGGTACGAATAATACAGACTATTATTCGGCACTTTTGCGCGATAAAGATAAGCAAGCGATCAGGAATAAATGGAAGAGAAGCCAAAGTTGTGTTTGTTTTTAAAAACTTTGCTCACTCCCATTCCGCTGCAAGAATAATTGAAACCATAAACAAACTTCATTGGAACCTTCATCGGAATGCAGCATACAATACTCTATTAATTAATTCAACGGTATTCATAGGTGGATTCGTATTTAAAAATGTTTGAAGCCACATAATTTCTTATGTTCGAATACGTAGGTTTAAATTTCCCAAACAATTCTACTTGCAACACTTTCTGTTAAAGTCAACATTAGTAGTAGAAATAAGTGTTTCCATGCTTTTAACTTGCTCTGTAGATTTGAAAGTGTATTAGTATTTACGATTACTTTCGAAACTATTACTAAAATTGTATTACTTTTACCAAATTATAATTTACTGTACAAATATTCTTTTAGTACAGATCTATGATGTCATCTACTAGGAAGCAGGTTAGAGGCATGTGAAGAATTTTATTTTTCTGCACAAGTGGAAATCGTACGGCTACGTTGACCTAAAGGTTTCATGTGTCACAGTTATTTTGGCAAACAAAACTCCGTGACAGACGACGTGTTTTCAATCCACGCGGAAAAATAAATTACAGTATAAATTTTTGAACGTGTAAATGTGTGTTTATCACTACGACCATTTGCATTTAAATAGTGGCCAACGTCACTTTTATTAGACTCGGTGTTTTATCAAAGCTGAAGTAGTTATAATAGAACAAGTCACGAGTCAAATCGCTTATGCAAAATAGCTAAACGAAGATACATTTTGAACATAATTTGGATTAATGCTCAATGTATTTTTTATGCAAATAGCATGTGTGCTTAGTTTTTCACTGGCATTGATCTGATTTTTCACCTTTCATCCACAAACCTCTTCCATTTCCAAAATCTTTTGGGCTGCAAAGTAGCTAAGGTTCAGAGGTGAAGCCACAATTTTGTTCAATATATATTCTAGTCATTTCCTGGATCAATTAACCTTCAAAGTCTCCAATATTTAGATTATTAACGATATCACATTACTAATTTCAGCTCAAAATGCATTCTGGTATTTGTAGTGTTAGGATCGACCATACGGGGGGCGTATAAAGAGTTCATCAAATTATAATTATCTAATGTTGCAGAGCTTCTGCGTTTATTTTATGGATTTTTTGGGTAAACAAACAGCGTATGACAGTATAATTAATTGACCTTTCCCCCACGTAAAAGTCAGTCGATGTCATCCTGGCATTGATGTAACATTCATAACAATAATAATAATAATTCTACGAAACCACCTCTGCCAACTGACTACCTCCCTAATGACATGCGACGAACATTATCTACTCATATAGCTACTTATATTCACTAAGCTACTGTTTCCAACAACTACTTACATAGATATGCCAATCTTGTATAATAGCAATAATACAACTCAGTAATTGTAAACCACATATAATAATAAGTAGATAGTACGCAATAATTCGTATAAATACCTATAACAATTCGTGAGGTATAAACCATAGTATCGCTAGCGTAATATACATATAAAGGGCGATTCAGCTTCCGCATGATAGTGAGGAATATTTTCGAAATGTTATGGTATTTTAAATATTAAAGTAACATTTTTAAATCAGAAATTTGTACAAAATTAGTTATGGAGCAACGCATTTTAATTATACAAATCTATTGTTACGGGCCAACGAGCTTTTTCGTCGACCCGCAACAGGATAGTTGGAAAAGGCCTACAGCTTAGCTCAGAGGAGTAGGGGTGGTTCACGGAAACCGCTTACGGGAGGGAAATCTTCCTAGTTGTGTACAGTGTAGGTCAAAATTAACGGGCCACGTTCCAAATCACAGCAGATTACCAGTTCTCGTGGAAGGCCGAGAAGCCAGCAGCTTACGGGAATCGGACTCACCTTTATTGTGCCTCCTCCTATATGTAAAGTATTCAAAGTTTATGCACACAAAGATAAAAAATACACAAAAAGAAAAGATATGGTAAATTTCAAGACAAATATAATTCTACTCCTTTTAAATTACGGACACATGATACAAAAAATATAACCATTACATTGAAAATGGTAATATTTATGGCTAATTAATACAAGGGTAATTGAACGTTCAAACCGAGGCCCACCGTCCCTGCCTTACGGCATTTAATTTCTTAAAACAAATCTACGCAGCCAGTGGCGTCTGAGTTTACAAAAAAAAATACAATTTATGATTACTCTTTACAATAAACAGAAAAAAGAAAATGACAATTGGCGACTGAAGGTCGCTTTTTGTCGCATCAAAAAAAAAGGTTCAGCACTTGAAATTTGAAAATGAAACTCACAACACCAAAAACAATTTCTTTTACCTTAGTTTTCGTTGAAGAGAGTAAAGAGAGAGAGACACAATTTTGGAGTGTTCTTAAGAAGCAGGAAAAATCCGCAGGCACTCCCATGAAGACTGAATCGAATGGAGTCAACGTTAAGGGCCAAAACTTCAATGCGTTTATCGCAACAGCGGCACATCCAAAGGGTCACAGCAAGAGGTTCGATAATAATCCGCCTAAGGCAATTAGCAAATTCACAATGAATTGCTTTCCAAGGGTTAAAATTCCAGCGTGTTTCTTTAATCCGACATTTGTCGATGGTTCTGTTCAGCCCACGGTGAAAACGGCGATACGAAATCCACGCGATGGACACCTATCGAAAACCCAAGCCGCCCTTGCAGTACTAGATTACGGCGCTTATCGCAAGCAACCGGACCGAAGAAAATATGTTTGCAAGAATTCTAGAATAATTTAACACGTTGGAATCCAAGGACAAGAAATTTCCAGGTCAAGCGCGTAGAGAAAATATTAATCGGCAATTCTCCATGATAACAAAAAAAAGGTCCACACCAAACTGTATTTGGGAAATAATAAGATAGTAATCGGCTTAAGAACGGCAATTAAAATAAAATTTTAATTCAGATGAAGCGGCAAAGTAAAACGAACGTAACACTATGACGAAAGCGGGCGTTCGAGGAAATGTGCATTCCGTGCTGTACGTGAATATTTTGGTGTACAAAATCAATCTTCCAAACGCGCAATTTGGAATTTGGTCTAGAAAGTTGAGCAAACTGGTTCAGTTGCTAACATCAAAACACCTCAGCACGCTCGTGTAGGTCGTTCGGACAAAAATCTTAGAAACATTCGTGAATGAGCAACACGACACTTGGATTCGTCGTTGATCGCAGCCTTTGGGCCTTTTCTACTCCACTACGCAGCGACTTTTGATAGGATTTGCATTTAAACGGTTACAAGATCCAAATTTCACAAAAACTGAAACTTAGAGACTATCAAAAAAGTCGTATGTTTGCCGAATTATTGCGTGAAGAACCACCCTCAGTTTCACCTTAGTTCGTAAACAAGCAAACTTGCTGCATTTGGATTGGACAATCCAAGAGAGATTTCTGAAAACCATTTGCATACTCTAAAAGTGGTGTGGTTTGTGTGTAATTGGACCGTACTTTTTTATAGATGACGCGGAAAACGCTGTTTCAATCAATTCCATTCGGTATCGAAGTATGACAACAGATTTTTTGTGGGATCAACTGGACTGGGTTTCAACAAGACGGTGCCACCAGCCACTCAACAGAACACGATTGCAGAAGAGATATATAGAGCCTTCGTTGTGCCACTGTGTAATCGCAAATTATGATTATCTTCCATACATATTTGTATTGAATTGAACTAAATACTGAATACAAAATTGCATGGTTTTTTGAATTTTTTATTATTTTATTATACTTTCAAGTGAAACCCCGAATTGAATCACCGTTTACATACATACACACACATGCGACGCCACTGCCTCTGTTACCTGATCAGCCTGATCTTGCTATTGAGCTCATATTCACATAATAAACACATAAGCAGAATCGTAACACTGACATCGCACCTTGCTTCAGCATAGATGATAATTGCATAGCAATCAGTTAATAGATTCGAACACTATTAGTAAATTACTAAAATAGGTAAACTGACGCCTAACTGAGAACGACACTGTCTTGGGTAGACTGCCGTTGCTGGCCCTTAACACTCTACCCCTCTCTGTTTACCATTAACATTCCAAGAAACACTTCGCCTGTCTGACCTTTCGAGGACTTTTTGAATCCCTACCGGCTGTTACTGGGAAGACAGTATCGGCGCAACTTTGTTTTGCTGGCATGTGATGTCAGCTAAGTGTTTGTTAATCCACATCCGCAACACTTATTTAAATATATTAAGAGAAACCTTAAAGCAAATGATTTTTAAAAAATTGGGCGCTACTGAGTGCCAAGGTTCCAAATAATGACAAACACTAAAAGTTTAAATTAACAAAAAACTGTTCCTAAATATTACTTGACTTAAAAAATATTTTTATTAGTGCCTATAAATAGGGGGCACTGCCTATTACAGTCTGTCCAAAATAATTATCGTACTTTTTCAAATAACCGAGACATCAAGCTGATTTGTCACATGGTGTACATGAAAATATTGTAAGGCAATTTAATTTAGAAAGGTTGTCTGTGGCCATCACGCTTGGCAAAATCAGTTAAAGCTAAACTTCATTTGTATTAAATTGCAGATACGATAAATGTCTCCGTTGTGCTTTTTCCATATAAAATATGGTTCTTTCAAAAACGTTGGCTTTACTATAAATTTCTGCACAAGCGTGATTCACATAAATTATTTTTTATGTTTAGTTATTATGACAAACCGCTTTGTACTGTAAGTTTCGTGTTTTTGCAGTGAATACATACATAAATCAAAACAAAATAATATTATTTACAAGACCTCGCTTGGAATTTATTTACTACTCATGGTTGAACAACCGTGTGGTAGCCATCTAGAAATCCGTGACCTGAACTTGACAGGCGTCCTCGTGTTTGAAAGTTCTCGTTGCATTTTGCGTCCTTGCACGATTTTAATCCAACAGATCTGCTGTGCAAAAACTGCATGCCAGTGCTGCAGTATTATAAAGATAAATTGGGAACAGACTCGTTCACTGGTATGGAATTCGCCTGCATAAAGAGCGTGGAATGTATTCAGCAAGTGCATTATTTAATTTTTACCATAACAGTTTATTTTTACAAAAAGGACCGCTTAGTTTAATGTTTGCTTGATATTTCAATAGAATTTCATGCTTAAACCGGAAACGTGTCATTAATATTTAAAGTGAAATATCAAATATGTAACGAAAGTGTTTAGCTTTATGTATATTCAACACGTATTATGACAGACTTACTTAATAAAGTTGTCATATTTGCGTTGACAGGCCGTAACTAATGTAGCGTTTATCCAATTACAGCTAATAGCTAGCAGGGTTTTCAGTTTGTAATATTCATAATATACCACTGCTACCAGTGTTTCGTAAAACTTGCTATGCAGGGTGTATATAAATTGGTGAGCAAGCAATTATTCCTCGAGTTAATTTAATAAATGTAAATTTGGCAAAGTTGTTTAACAAATTAAACAAATTGTTGCGACCCAAACGCTCGTTTTCGTCAACCTGAAACAAACCAATGGAATGGGCTTTTCAGTAAGCACATGGAGGAGAAATGATTCGCGGAACACGATTAGCGGAAGAAAGTCTGGATTGTTACAATGTAACAAAGGGTGAGCCACATTTTCATGTCACTGTTAAACGAAGACCCCACGGGAGGATCGAGAATCAACAGCTTACAGGGAATCGAACTTACCGTATGATATACAAAAATAACAAGTCATGAAGTTGAAGCAATAGATATATAATAGATTAAATGAAAAGGTTTATACAGTTATACGCTAAAATGTTCGAACAACGACCAGAGACGGTCTAGCTATAAACAATTGTATAAAAAGCAGGCTTTTGTATGTCTGAACTTGTTGGTTGAGCCGTCACTGACTACGTCATTTACGGTAAGATCAAAAAACCGCGCAATCAATATCAGCTTAGTTAACAGAACAAGCACAGGTAGTTACTAAATTACTGAACAGTTAGCAAGAAAATGTTACTTTATTTCCTGAAAATACGGCCAGTTCTATTTTCACAAATTAAACCACTTTGTAAACAAATAATTACTTCTGAAAATATCCACAAACAACGGTATTGTTTTCCGAAGCTCTCGAAAGAGTAGACGAGCATAACAACATAGACGATGATGTAAAACACAAGCTAATGGCAGACAACAGAGCTATGTTCGCCATAGATGGATTCCTACGATCGACGCTCTTGAGCCGAAAATATATAACGAGACTATATAAAACGCCGATTCAACTGCTAATATGCTATGATGGTGCAACTTGGACAGTCAGCAAAAGATACCAGGAATAGATAATAGATTCGAGAGGAAAGTATTAAGGCGAATGTACGGACCGAAGTACAATGATAACTTGGGAGGGTGGAGACAGCTAATAAACTTTGAAATTAGAGACACCCAAGAAGGACCGCAACTACCAAGGTGGAGAAAGATACAGCGACTGAGATGCCTAAGCCACGTCTGGAGAATGCCCATGGAACGGGGAGCCAGGAGAACGCGAATCACCAGAAGGACGAATACCACCAGAAAGGCCACGTGGATGATGGATGGACAACGTTAAGCAGGACTTAAGAAAGCTCAAAATGCGGAACTGGGCTAACCTAACTCAGAACAGGGACGGACGGAGGCATGTTGTACAAGAGGCCAAGGCCCACAATGGGCTGTAGTGCAATAGTGTGTGTATGTGTGTTGTCCGAAAGCGAAGGGGAGAGAGAAAGAGTCGGCGACGGCGACGGCAGCTAAGATCACGTCACTGGCGAACAAAAGACTGGCGTTACATCATAGATATTACATTTTCCTTGTGAGAAACGCCAGTCTCATTGTTTTAAATCACCCAGACACGAAAAACTGAGACTTTTTATTAAAACGATTAATCTTTCCGGGAACGTTAAAGAGGTAACACGTTTAACTTTTTATTCATATACAACGGTAGCGGAAACCACATGGTATTCTCAAATAAATTGTTAATATTGTTAGTGGGAAGTTTTAAATTACAGGAGTAAGTTTTAACCTCATCCTATTTTCACTGGCCACAAAAACGTCTGCACGCCTTGAATGTCTTGGCACGAATTTTTTGTTCTTTTAAAAAGATGAGCCCGTCTGCATGAATTCACAGAACAAAGCTCGGCGCGTAATCCCACGATCATAATTATTTGTTTTATTAAGGTTTCAGTTATATTATTCCCCGAGGACTGACTTCTATGCCAATTGATACACACCTTGTACAGTTTCGTGATAACTCTACAAGTATATTGTAAAAACATTAAGAAGATTTGTTGCGTGCTTGGTAACTTTGCAGTCTGGCAACAGTGTCCATGTTGGCGTACACAAACAAGGACCCGGTTAAAGTAAGTTTGTCTTCTATTTATTGTGTAAATAAAATACAAATTTTAATAATAGCTGCAACGGTTAAACCAATGAATAGATATGTTTTCTTGTTTGTGGTGCTATGGGTGTCTAAAATAATATTGCTTGACTTGGTTCACATAAAAATATCACTTGTTCAAAAAAGGCAAGCGGATAATATACGAGTCTTGTTCAACTGAA
This sequence comes from Limonius californicus, assembly GCA_014611495.1. Classification (NCBI taxonomy): domain Eukaryota; kingdom Metazoa; phylum Arthropoda; class Insecta; order Coleoptera; family Elateridae; genus Limonius; species Limonius californicus. Next base: position 2,691 of record JABXWE010040416.1, on the reverse strand, counting down.
ACGCATCTTTGATCAACTTAGCCTTGAAAACAAATGCAATAATTCAAATGACGTTTGTTAATGTTAGTAGTGTTTGTAAGCAACACATTAAATAAGTTTCTGGCGTTTAAGTTTAACTCTGACTTTTAAAACGATTTTGAAATGGCATTTGTTGTTGAAAATCCGTCCAAGTTTGATCAGCATGCGGTCCTACAACTTTATGCGCTGAGGGTGTGCAACCATTGCAGATTCATACACGAATGCTAGCAGTGTAGGGAAATGCATGTATTGCACACCCAACTGTGAAGGAATGGTGCCGAAAATTAAGACTGGAAAAGAGGGGACTATGGATGAGCCGCGGCCAGGTGAACGGTGTACTGCATTAACAAAAAACAATGTTGCATGTGTGGAAGGTCTTATTAGAGAAAATCGTCGTATTTCAATTAGTATATCCATAGTATTGTTCGTAATCTGGGTTACAACAAAGTTTGTTCGCAATGGATTCCTTGTCTCTTGTCTAATAAACAAAAATGCTTGCGAATGGGTTTATCTCGGCAACACCTCACAGACTATAAGCAAAATGGTGATTACTTTCTTCTGCCAACAGTTGCTGGTGACGAAACTTGGTGCCATTATTACGAGCCATCCAGTAAGTTATCGTCGATGCAGTGGAAACATTTAAGTTCACCATCATCGAAGAAGTTTAAAGCACAACCTTCTGCAGGCAAGGTGATGTTAACATTTTTTTGCCCATGAAGGATCCCTGTTGATAGAGTTTAAGGAACCTGGAGTAAACGTCAATGCAAATCTGTACAATGATTTTGTACGCGACAATGCTAGGGCTTATGTTGCTAATGTGGTAAAAGAAAATCCTCAACGAAAGAAATGGAGGGTTTTAGAGCATCCACCCTATAGCCCGGATCTGTCGCCTTGCGATTTCCGTATTCATGGACCGCTGAAAAAGACGTTAAAAGGTCGGCATTTTGAGTCTGACGAAGTACAGATAGTTGTGGCAGACTTCTTCAATCAGCAGCCACAAAAATTCTATGAGCAGGGTACTTATACATCGGTTAGTAAAACAATGGGATAGATGCCTTAACTGTGACGGTGACAATGAAACAATTGTCTGGTTAGAATCGATATTCCTTCTTGTTTGTAAAATTAGAAGTGGGATTGTATATGTACTTTGAAAAACAATTTTTTTAATATTTTCCGTCATTTAAAACTTTAGTGACATATCTCAAATTATATGAAACAAGGCCGCAGAAATCTTTTGGGCGGGCTGACTGCTGTTTGGAAGCAATATTGGGAGCTAAACCCCGCAGTGGTGCATTGGTTATATCCCTAGGTAGTATTACCAGCTGTTACCTATGCATCAGTAATCTGGTAGCACAAAGACAAAACCAGGACAATTAAAATAAAACTGGCAAACTACAAAGATTGGCTTGCCTGGACATAACAGGGGCACTAACGACAACTCCTACTGCAGCCATGGAGACGCAGCTTGACCTCCCTCCACTACCACTAATGGTGGAGGTTGAGGCCACGACAGTGGCATACAGGCTCAGGATAATCAGCACTCGAGAGAAAGGATTTTCATAAAATCTTTTGAAAATGAAAGAAAAACTGCGTATTACAAATGCAGTCAGAAAAAAATACGCAAGAAGTTCCATTTCAACGTCATCATCTTCGACGAGGGGAGGAGGGAATACACTGCAGTGAATCGAACAGACCGATTTGGAAATATCTGGTATACAGACGGCTCCAATATAGGGGAGAGAACTGAAGCAGTGAGATATGAAGAGAGGATAGGATAGAGGATATTTTAATCAGAACTAGCCGGATTATCATCTGCGTCCGGAACACTGTCGAAAGGCATTATGCGAATGTCCTTTTTAGATCTGACAGTCATGCTGCCTTAAAAACTCTGATATCGGTCAACTGCAAAACTGTAGAACACTGCTAGAAGCACTAAGTGATGTGGCTACTAATGACAAAGTTACTTTATTATGAGTACCGGGGCACCAGCGAATAGCAGGCAATGAAAAGGCAGACCTGCTAGCTAGGAGAGGAGTAGAATTTGCTCTGGTTGATCCAAAACCCACCTCGCGGGATAAATAAAACGTCTAAGAGAACTACACTGTAATCACTGGAAGGCACTGCCTGTATTGAAGCAACCACAGCTGCTTATACGAAACCCATCGAAGACAAAGACGAAAATCCTGAATATCCACAGAAGTAACCTAAAACAGTTAAACGTGCTGCTTACAGGTCACTGTGAGCTGAAGAAACACTTTAACACAATGGGGCTAACAGGTCACCAGACGTGCAAGAGATATGACATGGAGGATGAAGCTCCATATTCTACCAATGCGAAGCGCTAGCAGCAAAAAGGCTTAGGACATTCGGAGCTCTTTGTTTGGAGACATACGTACTCCAGGCTATCCCTATCAGAGACATCCTAAACTACGTCAAAGACATAAGACTACTCAGGCGAGGGTAATCAATATAGGGGGCAACATAGATTTACTTGGCCTCAGTGCAGTGTATTGAGAACTACACCCGTAGGAGAAGAAATCAGTAAAAGCAAATTACCTTCCTTATGTATGTAATCAATTAAATATACATTTCATTAAGACTTTGTGTGTATCTCTGAGCAAGCACATACTTGGGAAATCTTGTTTATTTAGTACAAGTTTAAATACTCAAGAT
>JABXWE010040415.1:0-22242 GCA_014611495.1 Limonius californicus | reverse complement strand
TTCTCGAGCAGCTGCTACTGAGTTTCCATTACAAAAACCGTACATGTAATGGAAATCGGCGTACTCTCGCGTTGCAAAAGTAAACATTATCAGCACTGTTAATAAACGCAAGCACTGAAATCAACTTTAAGATGCTTTACTGTTTGACATTCAAGTAAATACTATCACTCCCACAGTAACTTAGATAGTTTGTTTGAAATACCACCTAATATCATTTATTGTCTCGGCTGCTTCAGTATTTAACTAAAACAGCCCATAGCTTCGTTAGTAGTTGATTTAGAGAAAATGGCCGCTCTTTAGTTTCGACTTCTTTTTTCTAGTAGTGACCTCATTGTTTCAAATACCACCTAATATCATTTATTGTCTCGGCTGCTTCAGTATTTAACTAAAACAGCCTATAGCTTCGTTAGTAATTGATTTAGAGAAAATGGCCACTCTTTAGTTTCGACTTCTTTTCTCTAGTAGTGACCTCACGTCATGGGACACCCTGTATAATATAAAAGGTTCTCAAAATTAATTTATAACATTTTAACAGTAAACAGCTGAACACACGAAATTATGCCTTAGACAATGTATATCTTTCAAAACATATCCACATAAATGTATGGACAGTGCACTTCTGAAAAAGAACAGCTGATTTTACCCTCCTGTAGAACGTCATCATTGTTCTTTAAGCCAACAGCGGAAATTAAATATTTGATATCTTGATTATGAAGTGAACTTTTGGTTCATTGTTGGATATCATATGCATAGTTAATTTAATAATTTTCTAATAGCAGCTTTATGCCACAAAAATCATTGAATCCACATTGAGGTACTCTGAATGTTTGATGCTATGATTATCCGTCAGAGCTCATTAATAAAGCAAACACAACTTGAAATTGTAAATTGGTAACAGCTGTTCATATTCAGATAACTAATGAGGTAAAGTTTTAAGCACAATATAGACAAATTGTTATTCATACGTATATACAGGGTGATTCTAAATTTGCGCGAAAAACTTTAACCACGTATAGCTGATGTTATTTAATCAGTAAATAAACAAAAAACGTTTCCTAAATTTGTCCGTTACGGAGGTTGGGAGGTTCAAAAGTTTTTTTACAGCAAGTCACCAATATTTTCACGTCAATACCGAGGTCCTACAACTACTGGATAAAGCTGACTTGAACAGAAGACACAAAAGGGTCAAACCTTTTGACCTTGTGTAGTGCACAGTGCTAAAGCAGAGCATAGTGATTCTGTGCGTAACACGTCAAGCTTATGTTTCATTTTAGGAGGTAAGAGAGGTCAATGGGGAAATGTTAGATACGTACCTAGTTTTAAGAAACTCAGATTAAAATTGTAGGTTAGCCGATTACGACTAGTAACAATAAAGTTATTATAATAATAAAAAATACGTAGTTAAAGTTTTTCGCACGTGTTTATAATCACCTTGTATATTACACACTACACATCTTAAATGCAACATCTTGTACAAACGATAAGTCGAATCATATAAATTTAGATTTCCTAATTAATCACCCTTACTAAATTATTAATACATTACTGCACTTTTCTTCATCAAACGTAATACAAGAAATGTATAATATTTTAGGTATGTTCTTGCCAAATTTGTAAAAATGGCAAATAAAAATGTCTCTTGTACCCAAATACTTTTCCTTAAGATTGACAAGAATCAGCTACTACGCATCTTATGTTTGTTTCTTGTAAGCTGTGAAAAGGCCAACGATCGACAGCTCACGTGAATCAAACCTACCTTGTTCTGCTCCCCTCTTACCTCTAAGCTGTTAACAAAATACACACAAAGGAGGAAGGTAAGCAAATCAAGTTTTAAGTTGTCCACGTAGATTATAAATATGTATATTAGACAAAATAATTCCTCAAAACGTCTGAATATTTTGTCTCAGCCAGCACTGGTTGGTTACGATATTTACGAGATTTATTAAAAAAACACTAACTGCCTAGCAAAGTTACAACTGAGAGCGTTAACACAATACAATAAAAGTTAAATATTAGCTCTAGTAAACAAACGGCAACAGAAGGTTGCTCATATTCTCAAAAATTATAATATATAACATCTCAAAAATATTGAAGCACTAACGAACAACAGAAGAAAGGTCACTGATTGCAATCTCCATTGCTCTTTAATAATGATACAGATAGGTGGTATATTACCAACCTCGAAGTCCGAAGAGAAGCTCCGCGGCAAATTGAATTAGGTCGTCGCCCCCAAGCACAATGATAGCATAACAAAGAAAGGAGACAGCTAGATTGACTAATCAGGCCCCAACAGATGGTTGCGTACGAATCCGAATCGGCATATGTACGCAAGGTGTCCTTTGAACGGCGGCTATAATTTTGGACGAAATTAGATGTTGAGTCCCTTATCGGAGCATTTTACCAGATGTATACTTGGAACGATGAAAAAAATACGGACATGACTGGATGATATGAACAATAGTAGCGGTAGGAGGAAGCAAACTACATACACAGTCGGGAATCTTTCATAGCTGTATTTAAAAAAGAAGAGTAGAAGACTATTTTGTTTCCGTAAGAACGAAAACAATACCACGCGGTATTCCCCGCGGCACTATTGAATATTGTTTGCACGGAATCCGACTCACTAGTCGGCTTTAAAACTACGAAACGACGATAACGGTAACTTCACAAGATGAACGAAGCCGCGCGCAAGTTTTCTTCGTAAGCCAAAAGCAATAGAACTGAAAACCAGGCTGAATTTCCTTCCCCTAAGCGCGGGCGAATGGTACAGGTAAGGTACGTGAATAGTAACTTTAGTTTACTTTCACAAATCGTTCCAAATTACTAACATTAAGATTATACAGGGAAAGTCCATTAAAAATCTATTTCGATTTAATATACATTCTATAAACATTATTTTTGTTATAGTTATAAGTTCCAACCCACAATACTGACCTTAAAAGAAATAATGTCTAACCAATTTTCTCAGTAGTTGCATTTTAAAAGACAGGTTGCGCAGAAACAATTGATAGGCAAGTAGACCAATATTTTACAATTTTGTTATTTGCTGTTTACTGTTGATAGACAAGAAAAAATATTTACGTTCCGTAAATTTTTATTTAGTCGAAGGCGAATCTATAAAGTATTTAAAAACTTTTTAAGGATCTTGAATATTTTCTAGATCCACTGTAGATGTGAATCTTATATCTGAAGTTACATTATACTTTTTTTAATGCGTCAGAGCTGTATCTAGATACCCACTGAAAGTAAATTACCCAAACTGCAAGCTCCTGCTAGTTATAGAAAAAGTATGACATTGGTAATGTCCTAATGTAGACATAAAATGCCAGAAATGATTATTATACTTTGAAATGAGGAAACCACGTACGTGTCGCGGAAAAATGTAAGATATTTATAGCTAAATATACCAAATCGATAGGTGTTGATGTTTTTATTTTATCGTAATTTTGTGATTTCCCTAGAGAAAACATTCTGCAACGTTCTGCATATTCGAAACAGAAGAGGCAACTAAGAAAAGCTTTCCAACAATGACTTAAATAAAACCAATATTTTGCAATTCACTACGGTTTACTGTGGACAGATAATGAAAACGGATGTACGTTTCGTCAATAGATATTAATGTGGTAGAAATTATGAATCTAGAAAGAATCTATAGAAGATCTAGAAACTTGTTTGAGCATCTTGAATATTTATCCAATCCACTTTAGGTGTAAATCGTGGATCCAAATGTAGAATATATTTTTAAACGTATTTAGAGTTGTATCTAGACTCCCATTTAAAGCAACTTATCCAACATGCAAGCTTGTAACAGCTACAGGAATAATATGACATATAATACTAAAATGCTAAAAACGAGTTTTTTCATTTGAAACATGGAATCGAAGTACACGTACATGCCCAAAAATACTGGGTTTTTTTGGCAAAATATACATAACCGATTAGTATTTAGCTGAAATACATCTGAAAACATTTATCAGAACGTATTATTCAGGATTGTTTCAACACCTTTCAGCTTTTCCCCTTTCTCTGAGAAAGGAATACATCTGCAGTGTAGCAGCAAGTTGGGAAATATAATTTTGTAATCATACGCTACAGTAGCATTCACCGTACCGCGTTAGAACCTGCTCTGAATTTAAAGTTAATAAAGGAAATGGGAAATGAAAATTCAAATCAACAATTTTAGTATTCAAACCTGCTCATGTGAAGGCACTTTAGCTACATTATTCTTTAATTCTGTTATAAGTAAATTAATAAATTGCTTAATTCCTGGTAAATCCCTGAAAATGTATTAAAAATTAATCTGCTAATCTGCAAAAGCTTAGAAATTTATTTTCAACTAAAAGTGGAATTTTCTTGCTTCGGAGATAAAGCAATGTTCGACCACTACAACAGACCCTTTTAGATGAAAACACAGACTGCTTACTAATGGCAATAATCCGATTACATAAGGCAATTTCGAGCTCATTACCCTTTAAGCTAACGAATCCTGTGCGTTTCACACATGTGGAACGACTTTAATCCAGTTACGCCAGGCGTTAACTTTGAAGTGTTCTATCCCAAACTTGTAATATAATTTTCTTTCTATTTTCAGGCGACCTTATATGGTGGACCCCGAACGATAACGGCTACATCCCACATGTGATTGCAACCATTTCAGAATGGTTGATAATTATTTTATTGTCAGTATTTATAATGTCGTACACCAACGAATTTAAAGCATTGGAATTTAATGGTATTCAGTTTACAATTAAATAGCAGTTCGAAGTAATTTTAGTTTCTTGTTCCTAATTTTACTTACACTCACAGGCTCGTTGTTATATTGTGATATTAATTCTAGATCAGTATTTACGTATACAAATGTTTTAGATTTATATAGAAATATAAGTGATTTTGTATTTATTAAAATAAGCATATGTGCTTACGAGGTATGATAATAAAGTTTGGGGATGATTTGATATCTCTTCTTGTCTGTTGTTTCTCGTTACTACAACATTGATGCATGTGCTGTATTATATTAAAGTAGATTTGTTGAGTGATATTATATTCTATGATTTTATATATTTTATCATTTTTAACTTTGTAAAATACCAAATTTTGTACGAATCGTTAGACGCTGAATGGGCGGTGTGAAAACATTCTTCATCACTAATAATGAAAGTACTGTCCAGAAACATATAGCCAAAGCATGCAGGAGGAAGCAACGAGAATGTTTAACAGAAAATTTCTCCAAAGCACCACCGTGAAATTACAATCACAATATGTGGTAAAAGTTATCTTCAGAATACAAAACATGTCAAGCCATACAGTATGTGATACTTCCTACAGTTATTTATTGGATAGCAACGTACAGTTTGGTTGTTACAATTATTCATTGGTCCAGAACACAGTATATATTTCAGAATACATAAGATATCACCAGCAGGTTTTACGACTTTCGCTTCTTTAAGTCTTGCGAACTTGGTGAAGTGAGTGCTTGAATTACTAGACAGATTTTTTAGAACTTCTTTCAAGAACTGCATCTATAAACTGTACGGTTTAAGTAAATACACATGTTTTGTTTCCGCTGTCAACTCCTAATACAATTGGATGTGAAAGCCTCCTAGTAACAAACATATATATTTAGGAATCTATACGTAAGAGGGTACAACGTACATTACCCGAATTGTACTCAAATATCATATCACTGACAATGCACCCTCTCATACTGGTTTGAGAGTTCGTGATTTTTTGAATAAACAGTTAAGGTGGTGTTCGAAGACCAGCTCTAACTGTGGTATTTTGAATCAAATAATTATACTGGGTCAAAAATTGAAATAGTTTATGAAGGTGACTTATTTTAGAAACGTAAACGCAATTAAAGAAGCTGAAACAACCTGCTTAAACAGAATTAGATTTCAAGAACTGTTTTAAAGGATAAAACTAAAGTAGCAATGTGTGTAACAGTCAATGTCATATTAGTTCTTGTATCGTAATTTAGATAACATTTTTTTAGAATTAGATACGCTAACTTTATTACCTGGTAAATATCTTAATCGTGGAATGTGTTATGACCTATACAATTCTGACATTTAAACATTTAAGCAAACTATGCTATTAATATTTTCAAAGGGTTTAGTATCCATCGTGTACCTAACTACCGTACAGGATCAATTGAAATATGACCATGTCAACATTAATCGACCCGCTCTTATTGACAAATAGTATAATTACATCATTTACAGCATTTAAAGTGATCAACTAAAACCGTTTGTATTTGATGTCATGTTACCAATGTACAGCCACAACTGCACCTGGTGCTAACTGTCAATTATTCTTACCCCACGTTACTGTGAAATGTATTCAACAGAACCCAGTATACACAGTAGAACAAGCAGTATAGTATATGCAGATTTTACATATTAAGCAAAATTGCCAAAAGCGACATATCGCTTTTTGCTTATTTTTGATTTAAATGAATCAGCATAGCAATATTATTCTTGTAATTTGTTGTTAAGTTACGTAATATTTGTGAAACTGCCGGAAATATGTCATAATAATTATGAAAATTGTCATTTCTCTCTGCTTACCTCAACTCTGATTTTTATCTATCTTTAAAAAATGTCTCTCAAGCACAAATGAAGAGGAAAATAAAAGTTGTTTTACCACAGACGATAAGTTAGAATGGAAAACGGTATTTTGGTACTTATGTCTTCTTAGGTAATTCCAGTCTTCAACTGTAAGATCTATATAAATAAATCGCGTAGGTATTATCCCATACAGAGACATAAGATGATGCTTATTGTAGTAGACTATTTACTACTGGCTGCAACTGATGAGCCAAATAAAGTCATGTGATTCGATAGAAATACCACTGGCTAACTACTAAATCGATTTACGTATGTGATTCTTCTCTCTGTCTTGCTCCGATTTTCCAGTTTTGAACGTTAAGTATTTTCCGTGCATTTTCTTCTACGTTATCAGTCCACCTTTGTCTTGGCCTTCCTCTTGTTCTCCTTCCTTTTATTTGCCCTTGGTATACTTTTCCTGTAATCCATTCTCTCTACATGCCCAGCCCACTTCAGTCTTAACAGTTTTGCGAATTCTACTACGTTTGTCTCTTTATATAGTTGTTTCAGCTCAAAATTATAGCGTATCCTCCATAACCATCTTCTTGTACCGGTCCAAAAATTGTTCGTAATATTCGTTTTTCAAAGCGTGATAGCATCTCTTCATCTCCCTTTGTCATTATCCATGTCTGACATCCATATATTGCAATCAGTCTAATTAGCAATTTATATATTTTTAGTTTAGTTGATCTTGTTAAATATGTACCTCTAAAGATCTGTAATAGTGAAAAGTACGTCTTATTACCAGCTGTAACTCGCCTTTGAATATCTTGTTTAATTCTATTTTCGCTATTTATTTGGGCTCCCAGGTATTTAATTTGCTGGACTACTTCGAAGTTTTTATGCTCTACCGTGAAGATTTGTCTCATCCTCCTTACTGCATTTCCTGGTAGCTTCTTTCTTTTCTGTACATTGACTTGCAATCCTAGCCTTCGTGCTTGGGTTGCTATTTTCCTGTATATTTTTTTAGTTTCCCTTTCGGATCTCGATACCAAATTCAGGTCATCCGCATATCCAGTTACTTGGTGTGATTTATTAATGATTGGTTGGTGTTCCTTGTAGTCTCTCTAATTACTTTTTCGAGCACGGTGTTAAATAGGATTAGTGCTAGTCCATCTCCTTGTCTTACTCCTTTGGAGGTTGGAAACATCGAAGATAGTCTATTGTGTATCTTCACCCTGGCTTTGGATGTTTCCATGGTCATTTTTGTGGGATTTATGAGCTTGGTTGGAATTCCCAGTTCTTCCATGATATTATATAGTTCTCTTCTGTCTATGCTATCATACGCATTTTTGAAATCTATAAAGAGTTGGTATACTGGTATGTTGTATTCCCAAGCATTTTCAAGTATTTGCTGCGTAGTAAAATTTGGTCAATAGTTGATCTACCATGTCTTAGGCACTAAGGGCCCTATATTATCTAAATTGACTGTTTTATGATAACGGATAGTTTTTAGAGACTGTGTGAATGCCTGATTCACAGTGCTGCGAATAATAAAATGTGATAATTCATATGAGCTATCAATAATCCGTCAAGATAAAGATTTTGTGATAGATGCAATATAGAAGCTGATTTGTCGCAGTATAAACTCCCGAAGAAGTTAATTGAAAAATATGCCAAGCGGCGATTGGAAATCGGTATGTAAAAAACAATATGTAAGATAAGCGGTAGCCAAATCGGGGATTGTTATGGGCGATTCTAATTTATGAGAATCTTCCCAGGCAAAGGTTTCAAAATGCGCAGAGCGCAAATAGTTTCGATTTATCCTCGAGTCGGATAACAAAACAAAACAATACGCAAACACCAAGACGTTTACATCAATTTAATGTTGTTGTAAGGTAAAACACAAGTATAGTTGTACATAAATCTATAACCGGAGCGTAAGCAAACCAAAATCCCCAAGAGATGAATGGTTGTTACTAGGTTTGGATTCTGATGTCTTCTCTGCAGAATGCTTCTAAGCGCGAGTGACTCTAACATTAGTTGCGAACGCTTCGGGGAGCGCACTCTTGGTGGATAGTTTTGCTACATAAGCGGCCATGCAGGCCGTCTGTTACGGGGGTTGCCGGGTGGTAGGCGCTTATTAGGTCCTTTAAATGGTTAGTCCTGTTACAGACTCCCCCTCTGAACCTGGCAGGCTTCTCGACGGATGATTCAGGACTGATTTTTCGGCTCTTACTGCCTCTTGGGTGGGCAACCTCTCTTTCTTATGGGAAGGACTGGCGCGGGTAGTTCCTCTGGTCCTTTGAATGGTATCAGGGCGGAGATGTGGTATTTCCCCAAGGACGTGTTTGGGTTGTTCGAGGAGGCAACTTCAAAAGTGGTTGGGGAGACCTGGGTCAGGATACGGTAGGGTCCATCTCTTCGGGGCGCAAATTTTGCGGATGTTCCTTTTGCGGCGTTCCTTAGGGGATGGGTTGTTACCCATACTAAGTTACCTGGGTTGAATGGTAGGATGTCGCGTCTTTTTTGGTCTGCGTACTTCTTCCCACGGTCCTGGGCTTCTTCCTCTTTTGGTTGGGCCTCTCTTATGGTCTCCATTAACCTCACTAGGTACGGGGTGATGACCGGTATAAAGGTGTCAGCTTGGATGCCCTTTGGTCCCTTGTGACATCATCAGTGGTTCGGAGTTCTTTTCCGAAGGTTATATAAGCAGCCGTGTGTTAAGTGGTTTGGCATAGTGCTGAATTCATAGCGAACCGGATGGCAGGTAATTTGTCTGGCCAGTGGTCGCGGTTTTTCTGGACCAGGATAGCTAGTTAGGGCTTCATGTCCCGATTCTTTCTTTCCACGGGATTTGCCTGCGGGTGGTAGACAAGTGTAAGAGTTTGCTTGATGTTAAGGCAGTGGGTTACATGTTGCATTACTGCGCTCACAAATTGCGGTCCATTGTCACTACACAGTCTCCTATGCGTACCGAATCGTAAGAATATCTCGGCTATCAGGGTTTTTGCGCAAGCTTCGGCGCTTGCTGTTTGGAGCGCAAAGAGCTCCACCCATCTGGAGGTGATGTCTTCTACGATGAAGATCCATCTCTCACCGCCCGGGGCTTCCGGTAGCGGGCCAAATAGGTCGGTGGCCAATGTTGCGAACCTTTGGGCAGGGGTCGGTGTTTGAAGTAATCCGGCGGGCTTCAGATTGGAGGCCTTGAACCTTTGGCATTCCAAACATTGCTTTACGTGGTCGGCTATTTGTTTTCACATCCCCACCCAGTAGTAGCGGGAAGTGATACGGTAAAAGGTCCGTTCTTCCCCGTAATGGCCGGCGGTGGGAGAGTCGTGATGGTCCTTGAGGATGGTCTCACGTTCATGGGAAGGGACTACCAGCTGAGCTTCTTCAGCGTCCACTTCCGGAGAATGGCGGTACAGGATGCCATTTTTCATAAGATATCCCCTATTGGTCCAGCGGGTAAAATCGGTGGAATGTGTTTGTGGGCTTTCGAAACTATCCGAAATTTTCTTAATTCCGGTCCTTCTGCTGCTCGTTTCGAATATTACTGGCAGAAGGCGTAGGGACGTCAATGGATACCATGCAGGCTTCGCAATGGCCTTCCGTGGGGTGCTGGCAGGGGGGCCTGGACAGAGTGTCCGCTACAACATTTACCTTTCCCGGAGTGTAAGTATATGTAATGTCGTAGGGCTGGAGGGCGAGTGCCCAGCGGGCGAGTCGTCCCGTTGGAGATCGGAGGGATAACCGCCAGCGGAGGGGTTGGTGGTCCGTGCCCAAGGTGATCTTACTTCCTTCAAGATGATCCCGGGATTTGGAAATGGCCCACACAATAGCAAGGGCTTCCCTTTCAGTTGTTGAATAGTTCTTCTCGGCGGGGAAGAGCAGGCGGCTAGCGTACTCAACTGGATGCTCGTCAGGACCTTCCTCTTGTAGGAGGACGGTCCCGAGGGCGTAACTGTTGGCGTCCGTTCTCAGGGTAAAGGGGAGGGTTGGATCCACCTGGCGGAGCACGGGCGGCATTACTAGTAGTTCTTTGAGGCGTTCGAAGGCCATTACTTGTTCTGGCCCCCAGGTCCAGACAGCAAGTTTCTTCGTGAGGGCTGACAGGGGCCTGGAAATCTCGGTGAAGCCGGGAATGAAGCGCCGGTACCAGGAACATGTTTGCAAGAAGGACAGGACTTGCTTTACGTTCTTGGGCGCAGGGAACCTGGTTATGGCGGCGGTCTTCTCGGGGTCCACCTGGAGTCCCTGGGGCGTAATGAAATGGCCCAAGTACTTGACTCGGGAGCAGCCAAACTTACATTTGCTACGGCGGACGTGGAGTCGGTACGTTCGCGGTTGGGTTAATACTCGCCGGAGGTCCTGAAGGTAGCCGGAACCTGATGCAGACAGGATTATGAGGTCGTCTAGATAAGCTAGGACTGTGACCTCGGGTGTCTGTGCTCGAAAGCGATCTATCAGTCTTTGGTAGGAGGCGGGGGCGTTTCGGAGTCCAAAAGCCATCCTCTTGAAACGGAATAACCCGAATGGAGTGACAAACGCGGTTTTGTCTTGATCTTCTGGGCGTACGGCAATCTGCCAGTACCCGGAACGGAGGTCCAGAGTCGAGCTCACGGCTGCGCGGGCGGTATGGAGCAGGTCATTCATCCTCGGGAGGGGGTAGCTGTCTGTTGTGATCCGGTTCAGCTTCCGGTAGTCGATGCAGACTCGTATCTCGTTATTGGATTTTAAGACCATAACCACGGGGGCTGACCATGGAGAATCACATTCTTCGATAACCCGTAGGTGGAGCATTTTCGTTAACTCTTTACGTAAGATTGCCTGCTTCGGGGCAGGTGACCTGTAAGGCGGAACGGAAATGGAGGGGTGATTTCTGGTTTCAATCCGGTGCTCGCCGTAAGGCGTGGGCTCTTCCCCTAGTGCAAAAACGTCCTCGAACTCTCTAAACAACTGATTCAGACCTTCCTGGTCTACTAGCGAGAGGGCCTCCCCCTCGTCCGGGGGTAGTGGTAGTTCTTCCGTTTCGACCATATCCGCTTCGACGCGGCCAATCTTCCTTCTCGGGGAATGTGGGAAAATTGATGGGGACGGGAGTGCTGCGTAACGGCGGGTACACATCTGAAATTGCTTCGGCAAAGATGGCGTACGGATCTACGTAGGGGAGCACTTCCGGTTGTGCGTTGAAAACATCCGATTCTTCCGGGAAGTCATCTTCGGAGTCGGAGGCGGATCCGAACAGTACAGCGAGTTTCACCTGTTGAGTTCGGGGATCCCCAGTCATGGGCGAGCGGGCGAAACCTTCGTACCGTGGGCGAGACTGCATCGGAATCAGCTGGTAGGGTGGCGGAGGGTGGCGGGCGGCCTCCTCCTCGAACAGGAAAGGACGGTTGGGTGCATCCGCAAAATGCCACGAGTGCTGAGGTAGGTTGAGGCCTATTCCGGCGTCCTCGATGAAATCGACTCCTAGTAGCGTGCGATTTTAGGGTGTGGTAGGATTATGAAATCCGTCGTAACCACACGCTCCTTGAGTTGTACGTTCACCTGGGTAGACAGCACGTCCTAGGGCCTGTCTCTGCCATCAGCGAGAACAAGGTTGATGCGGTGCCGCGTAAACTGATGTCCCTGCTTCTTCAGGACCTGGTAGAGGGTGTGTCCAGCAATGCATTGCTTCGCCCCAGTGTCCACGTAGGCACTTGCCTACTCGGATGTGGAGGATGAGGCGGGCGCGCTGGACCCTTGGTTTAGGCAGAGCCTAATCTATCTGCCCAATAAAACACTAGTTGGGCCAGGGCTGCCTGAGGTGGGGTGCAATTCGCGCACTGGCTGCGAATCACGCCGGGAGCCCCACATCCAAAACAGGAAATCTGCAACGTGGACTGGGTGCTCTGATGTCCTGCAGTCATGGAGGCCTTCTTCAACTTTAGTTTTTCGCAGTCTTCCACCACGTGGTTAATGGCTTTGCAATAATTGCATTTTTTCTTCCCCTTCCCTTGCTTGGGCGGTTGCGGCTTGGACGTCCTGGGAATAGCTCGGGAGCCAGGGGGTTGTGAGTCCTCGAACTTCCTCAGTTCTTCAAAAAATTCGAAAATGTTTCGAATTTCGAACGGGGTAGCTTGCTTCGGAGTCGCCGGTGGAGTAGGCCGTAAACAATGTCTAATTATAGCGTTTCGGTGACGCGACGGCCTTCCGAGAGCTGTGTTAATAATGCCCTCTTTTCGCACACGAACAGTTGGGTGGGCTGGTTTTCTTCCTGCTCGGAGGAAAAAATTTCTCGAAGTAGTTGGTGGGCGGGACGGCAGCAACCGTAAGCCTTCTTCAGGTTTTCCAGAGCCTCGGACCAAGTGGAAACGGTTTGTTTAATTCCTTGCCACCAAGTAGCTGCGTTTGCTTCGAGTAACATCGGGATCCCCTTTAGGGCATTCTTGTCTGTTACGTTTTCGCAGTCTTGGTATATTTGTATTGTGTCTACAAATGCGTGCACGTTTGCTTCGCCACTGAATCGGGCCGTGCATTTGGAAAAAGATCAACTTACTTGTGTTTGCGGCAGTGGTTGTGAGCATCTTTCCAGTAGTAAATGTAACTGTTCCATCGTGAGCTGGACTGGTGGATCCATTTTCGCGGCCTGCCGAATTTGTGATCTTGTTTGCGGATGTGGCGGAGCCGTTGTCGATGGATTTTCCGTTTCCTGGGCGGTTTAATTCGGCCCCACATTGGGCGCCACTTGTTATGGGCGATTCTAATTTATGAGAATCTTCCCAGCCAAAGGTTTCAAAATGCGCAGAGCGCAAATAGTTTCGATTTATCCTCGAGTCGGATAACGAAACAAAAAAATACGTAAACACCAAGACGTTTACAACTATTTATTGTCATACCTATAGAAAAAAAAACAGTAAGGTAAAACACAAGTATAGTTGTACATAAATCTATAACCGGAGCGTAAGCAAGCCAAAATCCCCAAGAGATGAATGGTTGTTACTAGGTTTGGATTCTGATGTCTTCTCTGCAGAATGCTTCTAAGCGCGAGTGACTCTAACATTAGTTGCGAGCGCTTCGGGGAGCGCCCTCTTGGTGGATAGTTTTGGTACGTAAGCGGCCATGTAGGCCGTCTGTTACGGGGGTTGCCGGGTGGTAGGCGCTTATTAGGGCCTTTAAATGGTTAGTCCTGTTACAGGCTTTAATTACAGGTAAAGGTACGATAAAAGATTACTTATAATGCAAATACCTTGGAGTGACAATAACAAATGAAACAGTTTGAGATAAAGACTTTCTGAACAAAATAGACTAAGGAAGAAGGATCATTCAATTACTAAATTCGACCCTACGGAACAAATTGATCACCAAAAGAACACAAAAAATATTTAAAACCATAATGGAAAATGTATGGCTCAGTAAGGGGTTGCAAAAAAATAACGAAAGAAGAATAAAAGTGTGCTAGTCAAGGGTTTCCAAAAAAGAAACTACAGAGTGGAATTTAGAATTGTTGCTGCTTATAATTCTAAATGGCTGCTACTCACAGTGGAAGACACCAAATTTTCGTTGCGGAAAAGTAATTTCTTTCCTACCATAATAACATATTAATATATTGATAGTGATTTCGTAGTTATCACACTGTTGAAGGATCTGCCCTAAATGAATTATGGATTATGTTAGATCAGTAGATACAATTAATTAAAACATCATGAATGTACACATAACAAAAATAAAAAATTACCAAGTACTTCATGTATAAATCGCTGCTTTGTTTAAGCAACATTGCAGAAATTAAATGGCGATTTTACAAACTCAAGAAACAATAACAGTAGTTGGCACTTATGGTTTTACCAAATAACATTATTTAGCAGGTACGTGGTGGTAAGTAAGATAGAGATCGAGGGTTGAAAAAATGGATATCGATCCGGTAGAGCAACAACATCGAAGTGAAGGAAATTACCACTAGGACATCAAGACTTATCCTTCTTAGGCGACATGTGCAATAGGTTAGCCCAAGGATTTCTAGAGGGCTGTAGATACCAAGTTCTACCATACATTTTAATTCACGCTTTGTTATCTCTAACATGTTCGCTGGCAGACGTTGGGGCGTAGTGAAGATAAATGGGCCACGGGGGCCATATGAGTTGGAGAATTCTTAAGCAAGAGAGGCAATCGCCGAAGGCCGACGCACTCGAATACTCAACTCGGATAGAAATGGTTTCTATACTGGTAATGTTGCTAGAAAAAGTGAATAAATCAAGTAGAAAGTGTTATCCCAGATCAAGTAGCAGACCAAAGCAATGTAAAAAAATCAGCTCCATTGATGAATCTTCAAATATCAGCTATAATCAAAAAGCAGGTAAATATTTTTCTAAGTCTCAAATCAACAGATACAATGTGGTATCCGTTGAAAATCCGGAACCTTAAAATCTCGAAAGACAGAATCTCGGCAACAAAAATTGAAAGAAAAAAATCTCGAATGACAAAAATCTCGAATTGTTTGAATTAAAGACTACCAAAATAAATATTGTTGGAACTAACCGATTTAAACGTTCGCAAACTGATAGACTGTTTAAAAAAGGAACAACAGCTAAATGACGTCACAATTGTACAATGTATTCGGGGAAGAAATGTATTCACGCAGAAGAAACTCTACAGCGACGTAACCATCAAACTGCAAAATTGTGTTGCTCAATATGCTGACACCAATAGTGTAGATTTTCCAAAAGGAATTACCATAAAATCAAATGTTCATTATTTTCCATTAAGATAGAGAATAATAGTTAATTCTTATTTCTTGTGCAAAAGTTTCATGATTACCAATACGAACTACTTAAACAATTTTAATAAGGTGTTTCATGTTCACATACATAATTTTCAATTTTGCATGAAGGTCAGCATTGTAATGTTTTACGTTTCTATATTTTGGTCATTCGAGATTTTTGGTATTCGATATTTTTGCTTTCGAAATATTTGTCATTCGACAATTTTGTTGTCGACAATTTACGTTTCGGAATTTTTACGGAATTTTTGTTTCGATATATTCACCTAGAAACATACAATGTTTCTACCAGAGTTTCATTAGGCGTTCCATTGGCTGTATAAAGGACACTTAGATCAACTGGCATAGTTTTTGTGATGGAGGAAATATCAGCCCAATCTTCTGTTGCAAGATCAAAAATAAAGAGGCGGATACGTTTGGTGACTCTAGCACTTGCGTCTATGGTCGTTTAATCCCTGACCAAATTAGGGCCACCAATACTAGGAGTACAAGAATATTCATTTCCCGTATGAAACTCTTCTTATAAGAAATAATAATGAAAACAGTGCGGGTAGTTGACACATCAACTTTCTTCAATCCTAAACAAAACTCAAGTAAATGTTATATTCAATAGCTACTAAAACATAAGATTAACAAAACACTTAAACTTATCAATCAAAATCAATTATCCTACACTTTGCTCTTATTTTTATGATTTTTCTTGTAATTAATAGCAGGTTTCCAAAAATAAACTATAACATATTAGGACTATTAAAAATATGGCATTCGCAACAAAAAATGAAACAAAATTAACATCAAGTTGATTTTTCATTATTTATTATCATTAAATTCGAACTTCAAATTTCCATAAGCTTGGACTTTCCAAATTTTTCTAAAAAAACATCGCCACTATTATATTTGTGATTAAAAGTCTTTTTCTCAGTAGTTAATTTCTAAATTTTTTTAACATTAGCTAAGATATATTTTTTCTGACAAAGAGAACAAAACACCATTATAATTTATATATTTAGAATACCGACAAACAATCAGTAAAAATAATTTTGGTTACTATTACACAGCCAACAATCAAAATTATTTTTTAATTTAAATTTTACCTTCAAACGCTAATGTTAGAAATCTCTCAACATTATACTTTATTAGGGTTATTAGAGTAGCTACGTAACTAGTTATGTATGATATCCACTTTAAAGAAAACAACAATCAAATCTGCCGTAATGAGATATACTTAGGTGCCATTATAATTCCACGCGAACGAAGAAATAAACATTCAGAGGCGGAAATGTATATTTGGTCAGTGTTGTAACGCGTCAGTGTAGAAGATCAACATGAGTTTAACAGGACTTTTTAAATTACACCACTGGCCAGGATTTACATTTGGGTTATTCATAACTACATTTCTGCTGTCGTAAGTTTGTTTCTCTCATTATAAAGCTAAAAATAATTAAATTCTCTCTCGCCTCTACCGGATCTAATTCGTGTAAATATTACATGTGTAGGTCTTATCCACCATAATATGAAATAATAAAAAAGTTAATTATAATTTAATTATAATTATAAATAAAAATTGTTAAAAAGTGTTTCATGTAAATTACGTTTAACTTACATATTGTACGGTATATAATTAAGAATATTTTCTGTTTTCTGTTCCTTATATACTTACATCCGCTAGATAAACCTACACTGCATCGTAGAAGCTGTTTAATTATTATAATATTAAGTTATTATTAATAATTTCAATAGATTTTATCAATAATAATGCATTTACTAATTAATCAGGAGTAATATGAATTTCAAGGCGAGAACCAACTAACCAAAATGTAAATAAGTTAAATAACAATTACTTTTCAGGTCGTTTGTATACAGGGTTTTTCAATGAAAAGTAACAACCCTCAGTATCTTTCAAACTATATTTTTCTTGAAAATCACCAAAACACGTCAAGTAAAACATCTTTTTACGTAAAATCCGGAGGTGTATCATCAACCTTTCAGTCACCACAAGCACTTTCTCTAAAATTTCAAATGCACCTTGTGAGACACACTGTTGGAAAGTTAATTTCAGAAGGAATTCATAGTACTACTTAATTTTTTTATTCACCTAAAAGTGTGCGATAAAAAAAACTTTGTATTATGTTTATTTCGATTAAGCTGCTGAAAATAGCAATTACCGTTAAAGTAATTATTCCTAAAGACCTCCGTTAACTTCCATAATATAATACAGACATCTTTGGGAAAGAGAACAAACGTTTGCAATGTCAACTATCGACATTCTTCTATTATTCTCTACCTAAGATCTTCAATGTTGGCCGGCTGCGTTGCGTAGACTTTATATTTTAAATGCCCACATAAGAAATAGACCCATAGAGACAGGCCAGGTGATTTAGCCGGCCATTCGAGGGCACCACGTCTTCCAATCCATCGTGCAGGAAGCCGATTGTCCAAAAGTTCTTGAACGGGAACGACATAGTGTGTAGGTGCACCATCTTGCTGGAAACCTGTTTCATTTTCAAGCAAATTTTTGTCCTCCTAGAATACCCGCCCAAATATTAAGTTTTTGTGGATATTAGGTATGGGTTTCCCTAAACAAATGTGGTTTCGTGTCGGACCAATACCTACAGTTATGCCTGTTAACTTCTCTATTAAAAAAATGAACACTCATCGCTGAAACATATTGTTATATATAATTTTAATTATGGAGGAAAAAAATAATAATAAAAAATTTTCTTCCAATTTGCAATCATATTTTTAATTAGAATGATAACTTTTAATAAATTAAGGATAAATGGGCGCCAGGTGACAAATTTAAAACTTGTCGCCAAATATTAAACAAAATATACAACGGTATAGCTCTCGACCTTGATTACTCAGTTCCCAGAAGTCGGTTCTATGTAACGTTTTGGATTTCTAAGAGCAAATGGACATTTAAATGAACTACCAACTACGTAGCTAACTCGAGTTGGTTCAACACGTCGGCCGGTCTACGTATGATAACCTGTAAATGCCTGTTAAAAAAAAACTAAAATAAAACTCGGATAGTTTTATTTATTATTCTCTGGTGTTTCCTCTGTTCTCTGGTACTCACGTGCTTCCTGCATAGGTACGTAATATTTGATTTACCTTATAGAGCAATCTCTTCATCCAAATGTGAATATTTTCTAAGGATCGTCGATGACCTTCAAGCAGCCTTCCACGCAGCGTCCCAAGCACCGGTGTACAGCTACTAATTCTTCAAACTTCGAACAGGATTCACTTTCTCAAAACTTAACTTAGTAAGTTAAACTAGCTCACTCTTTTTTTTTTAAGAAACTCGTTTTATAACTTGCACAAACGTATTTTTATTATAATAAACAAAGTTAATTGATTTTAAATTTCAGGAGCAAATAAGTGTGGACTCACACGTAATTACAAAATTGCTCTTTTGTTCATTGTTTTATCAACAAACTTCTTAACAACGGACAAAATCTCCTTAACAACGATGCCATAATTACACAAATATAACCAAAGGATACTTGGATCAAATTACAAAATTGGAATTCATATTTTGACAGATAAATAATAAATATACAAATGTTAATAATTCATCGGCGTCACTGCCCAAACAAGTTCTGATTTTATAAACACATTATACAAATCCTAAATCAACCTCTAAAACACTCTCTGTACTTCACGATTGTCTAAAACACACTTTCACAAATTGTTCCGATAATGCAGCAAATTCCTTCGTGACTTAAGAAACATCAGAGCCAAGTTTATATCTGAATACGAAGCATGATATTCTGTCTTTCTACATGTATATCTTTACATATATAAGTTTTTAAATAAGAATATTTAACAATAATTCTTTTTGTTATAGGTTTATATCAAAATAGGAACTTGGCAGTGCTTCCAACCAAGCAAGAAGTTATCTGCATCTTAGTCTGCCCTTTATTACTGATCACAAAGAAACCGAATTCCAAGACATCATAATAATGAACGAGTATCCTTATAAAAAAACATCAACCGAGCTAACGAGTCAAAATTCATCACAATATATTGTACAAGTTCACGTTGTTCAATATGGTATTTTACATAATTTTGTAAGTTTGCAGTCTTCGATCATCTACCGTCCTCTTCAGTTAGTTTTGAACAGGTTTTATCTTGTATGGGCGCAATCTGTGCTTTTTTAAATTTATCCTTACACTGCTCAGGGAAATTCCAAATCCATGGAAAAATTGTTGCAAAGACTGATTGTTATTCATGGCAACGTGTCCCAAAACAGCAACTTCAACATGTTAATCAATAATTCGTTTTTCTGGTTGATGTTTTGTTTCCCACTTAGCCAGTTTTCATGAATTTTTGCTTAAACTTTATAACATACTGATGACGAATGAATTTATCGAGATGGGTTTCATTGAAAATACGCCCTGCAGCTCGTGCGTATTCATTTAAATAAAATAAAAACATACAATCTTGAATCTTTCGGAAGTTGACACTTTGCAATATTCAACATGAACTGAATGTTGACTGATAGATGAAAAAAACAAAAGATGAAACAAAAGCGTCTAGCTACTGTTATTTTCAGCAGCTTAATCGAAATAAACGTAATACAGAGTTTTTATTTTTTTTATTTTCAGTTGTATAAACACATTAAGCAGCTATGAGTTTCTTATGAAGTTAGCTTTCCGATTATGTGCCACATATGGTATGGTGCTATTTAAAATTTTAGAGGGGGTGGCTGTAGCGGCTGAGGGGTTGATGACACATGTTCGTATTTCACCTAGAGAGATGTCCCCCTTGCTGTGTCTGGTGACATGTCTTAGCGATTTTGGAGGAAAAATAGTTTTGAAAGATATTGAGAGTGGCTACTATTCGTTGAAAAACCTTGAATGTATTTACGTAGAGTGAGAGGTAGTTTCTTTTGTTTAGTTAAATATTCTGATTTAAAATATCAAATAGTAACAATTGCGTGCTCATTTTACTATAACTTAGGAAAAATATTAACTCCTTTAAGAAATTTTGAACCATAAGAACACAGTTTTTAAACAAATATACAAATAATTATAGGATTAAAATACTATACCGAGAAAATAAGCTATACATGGCCAAACTATTCTGTCTGATGGATTAATATCTTTGTCCATTTTATTGGAAAACAGAAGTGGACATTACTCTGTGGCCTTATTTCGTTGATATTTGCATTAATATTAAAAAAAATAATAACACACTCAACAATTTTTATTCTATGTTGTGTTGTATACGTATTTCAACTAAAGTTTATGAAAACCTTTAACGCTTCCCGCGTGCTTCCCGAAAGTAACGGATAAATTCTATAAAATCGTTGAAAAAATATTTCACAAAAATGCTCAGAGACGTCGATTTTTATCACTGTATAATATGTCATTTTCAAAAGCAATATCATTAACATATATACTTGGGGTAACGGCAGAGTAGATCTTGGTTTCCAACGTGACTCTGGTTATCTGTTCCAAAACTTCCAATAACGGGAAGCTTTAAAGGTTTTCATAAACATTTGCTGGTTAAAGTATGCAAAATTAATAATTCGAAGCTCTACCTATAGTAGATATACCAACCTTAGAAAGCGTATGAAAACAAATACACGTAATGTTTACCTTTTTTTTACTCACTTATTCATACTACCGTCCCCCTCCCCCCGGAACCGCTTTCGCATTACTTCACGGGGGTGCGGGCGTCCCTTACAAACTAAACATTCATGCAACATGCACCCCAAACTTAACTAAGCAAATGCGGTCGCCCCAGTCGGGATTCGATCGCCCCAACGGAGCGCCTGCATTTACTGTGACCTCGAGTGGCTAATGCGTTCTCGCACTAGACCACCGCGGTCCCTAAGTAATGTTTACCTGACTTACCGTAATTCTCATAAAATAACACTTACGGAGGAAATAAATGCTTACGATTAGGGGAATGGAACGTTTCGGCGACGCCCATTCATCGACAACTGTTTCTCCGACAGTTACAGATGTTACTTTTACACAATTTTCTAGTAAAATAGTAGACTACACTATCCATAATAAGTAACGAAAATAATTACTGCGCTAAATATTTTCTTAATTCATGTAAATATCAATAGCTTTGAATTTTTTAACTTCTATAAGGGGTGATTCAAATTCGAAGACGACCATGCGTATCTCATAGGGCTTAAAAATACGCAACATTTTCAAAATTGTATCACTTATAATATGCGAGATCCCCAAGGTAGCCCCCGATTTTGAATCACCGTATCCTTCCTTTAAAAACATTGTATAATAAATAATTTTTTTTGTCAATTGAGTTAGCTGTAATAATAAAATGGGTATTTACTATTCATGATAATAACATGAAAATAGTTAGTGACAAAGCACCCGATGGTGAAATGGTTGTAGGAGAAACGGTCGTCGGCAAAACGTCCTAGACGCCATTATTAAATAATCAGTATAAAAATGCATTTTTCGCGTGGCTATCCCCCACTTTTGTGTATTTACTTCAGTTCGTTAGGCTTTTGAAACTAATTTTAGATAGACTACGAAAAGCATGCCAACATATAATAATGGCACAGCAAAGTGAGGTTAGTATTAGTATTAATACTCTAACGGCTTGATGCCGGTTTAGACAATATGTTCACCAACTAATGTGTACTCTCACTAGACAAAGTTTTAATTGTTTAATCGTTTCAGTACTCCAACTGACCCAGCTATTCATGAATTAGTGAATTTAGTGGTAACGTATATACATACAAAGTGATTTTTTAAAAAGTAAATTGCAGCAAGCCTAGAAAAAAAGCTATTCCGTCTGCAGTCAGCTGTAATGAGCTTTGAATGACATTTACCTGTATGTCAAACTGTGTGACAGTTCAGGTAGTTAAAAATTTTGGCCCAACAAAATGTGAATATGAACAAGTATTTAGTTGCAACTGATTTGTAATTTATTAAGGTAAGTAAATTA
>JABXWE010040413.1:0-19534 GCA_014611495.1 Limonius californicus | reverse complement strand
AGGTATCTCAGCAGCTTACGACTTCCCCTGACGATTGCGCTTTGTGGTATCTCAGTTGCAGCGTCAAGTTTCCTTAACCCTTCACCTGCCAGCGCTTTGAGGTATCTCAGCAGCTTACGGCTTCCCTTGACGATTGCGCTTTGAGGTATATCAGCTGCAGCGTCAAGTTTCTTTAACCCTTCACCTGCCAGCGCTTTGAGGTATCTCAGCACCCTACAGCTTCCCTTGTTGATTGCGCTTCGAGGTATCTCAGCTGCAGCGTCAAGTTTCCTTAATCCTTCACCTGCCAGCGCTTTGAGGTATCTCAGCACCCTACAGTTTCCCTTGTTGATTGTGCTTCGAGGTATCTCAGCTGCCGCGTCAAGTTTCCTTAATCCTTCACCTGCCAGCGCTTTGAGGTATTTCAGCAGCTTACGGCTTTCCTTGACGATTGCGCTTTGAGGTATCTCAGCAGTTTACGGCTTCCCTTGACGATTGCGCTTTGAGGCATCTCAGTTGCAGCGTCAAGTTTCCTTAACCCTTCACCTGTCAGCGCATTGAGGTATCTCAGCTGCAGCGTCAAGTTTCTTTAACCCTTCACCTGCCAGCGCTTTTAAGTATTTTAACAGCTTACAGCTTCCCTTGACGATTGCGCCTACACACAGGTGTATAACTTCATCCTTATTATTTGGTTTTACTGAGCAAATAGTTTAAATTTCCAAAGGAAACCGTTATACTTGAGATCATATTGCGCTACTCTGGCTAAGGTTTCCTGCAGTTTCCTAGCCTGAACAGGTGAATACCGGGGGTAGTTAAATTGCACTGTCTGCAGTTAAATATTTACGTTAATAAAAGTATTAAACCTCTCTGGTGTTTTATTTCACGAATTTAGCTCAACTACTCTAGATCCAAACCTAAGACGATCACGACGAGTCACGACGAATAAAAGGTAAACATAACACAGGGGTCCGGAACGTTACAGTACATTTTGACCGTTCAATGCTGATAGACTAAATGCAGGATCAAAGCAACTAAACTACGTCAAACTCGCGAGGTTGGTACTAACCCATTTCATTAATGGTTAGACTAATTCGAACAGCCTCATTTGGAAGGTTATCTTAAACCAACCTGGCAATGAAATATTAAATGTAACTTTTTAAATAGACAAATGAAATATTCGTGTCTCTCTCTCTCTCTCCTGAGGATTTAGAACCGCCTACCTGTATGCTAAAAAGCGAACTGCAGCCAATGTAAAAGACAATACATATAATATACGACAAAGTAGATTGGTAACATAGTCTTGGCATTGGTTTGATTCTAAGAAAACTAAAACCTTGACGTGGTTGCGAGTTTATGTTCTTAAAAGATGATAATTTGTAGAGTGAACATATTTCACTAAATCAAGTTCACATATATCATAAACGTAGGTTGAATTTACAGTATTTTTACATTGCTGTTGGCAATTTCATATTATCAGTACGTTGAAAAAACTGCCTAGTGTGAAGCGCGCCGTGATTCGTTTGTTCTATATAAGAAAAGAAAATGCTGCCGAAATGTAGCATCTAATATGTGAGGTTTATCATACAGGCAGTGGTGAGCTACAGGGGTTTCCCGCATTCTCTTTACTTAATTTATTTTCCTAGAAAACATCAGAGGTTTTAAATAGCGTTTTGTTAACTGACGGTTGTAACCTCCCTGCTATTGAAATGGATTTTAATAAAGAAGACGTTCTACACGCAATTCAAAAATATCAAAATCATTGAATTCTTTGGGATTTCAAAAATAAGTTGCAATAAGGATATCTGCGCATTTTGTTCTTCAAAAAAGAGAGATACCATTGTTAAAATTTGCATAACTCACCACGAGGAGCAGACATTATGAGTGAAGGGAGGTCGTAGGGATTTCAGAGACGGGCGAGAGAACGCACAAAATGGTGAACAAAGAACGACCATAAGAAAGTTGAAACGACGATTCAGAACAAAAAGCGAGGATTGACAACCTCTGATTCGTATTCTTGCACGATAATGCCCTACTACACGCGCTGAATCGCACTGTGTAACTCAGTGAGCAATTTTTAACCATCCCATCCATATCCCACATCACGTCTTCGCCTATCAGCCCTTAATTTCCTAATAAGCCTCGTATATATCTGCCAAATGTGGCATCACTCTCAAAAATATGTTTAATCAACCTGTTAAAATTGAAATTGGTGATGCTTTTCAACCGGACTTTTTTTTATTGCATATAATTTTAATCTGCAAAACCAGTGTGTAGGTAATTCTAAGCCCTACCAACTTGTTTAAACTAGGAAGTTTATTAATTATTGTACTGCGTTTGTAACGTTCGTTTAGTTTTGCCGCTTCATACGAATTAAAGTTTTATTTTGATTGCCGTTATTAAGTCAATTACTATTTTATTATTTGTAAAGATTAATTTATGCAAGGCCACTTCGAACGCTTAACATGTATGTTCAGTCTGTTTAATGTCGATCGAAAATAGTTCTTGGAATTCTTCGTTGGAAAAATGGTCAGAAGTTCCACGTGGAAGATATTGTTCTAGAATTCTTGCGACATATTTCACAATATGTTGAAATACTCCAGCTGTTTGAGATTCGCATTGCGTATTTTAGTCAGTCGATTTTACATCTTCTCTCGACTCGGTTACCCGTTACCATCTCGGCGCCGATGATAAAATAAAGCAAGGCCAAGTGAACGCTAACTTCTGGGAGTGATCGCACGTGGTTTTTGGAAACGGAGTTGTTGGCAGCCCTCTGATAAATGAATATATCATGTCGTTTTTTGCCTTAGGCAAAATAATCTTCGACTTGTGTCGGATTAAAAATATTAGCAGAGTGTCAGCTTTTTGTAAAGACAATTCAGTGAAATTGTTCTCTCGACTTGTGTCGGATTAGAGCCTTCAACCCTGTGACAACCTCCTTTGAACCGTTGCAAGTGATAATCCTTTACAGCGGCGGAGATTTTGGTTCCTGAAGTTCCCGTTTTTCTTTTTTTCTTCAAAGAAAGTCTTGGCCCGTAACGTCGTCTCCATTGTGATCCAGCCTTCAGGGGCATGCCTGCGAATTTTGTCTGCTTCCCGAGGAACCTAGGAACACCCCAGTTGTGCCTTTCTCTCTACTCCCTACCGAACAAAACTAAGGTAGGACAAATTGTTAATTGTGTTGTGAAAACTTGTTTCGGGTTTCATTTTATTGGATTAAAGTGCTGAACCTTTTTTTATGCAACGCAAAGCGGCCTTCAGTCGTTAGTTGCCATTTGTTTTCTTGTTACCTGTAAAGTGTAATTATAAATTGTAATTTCTAAAAACTCGAACGTCACTGGCTACGCAGATCTGTATGGTTAGTATATATATAGAAGGAGGCACAATAAAGGTGAGTCCGATTCCCGTAAGCTGCTGGCTTCTCGGCCTTCCACGAGAACGTGTAATCAGCTATGATTTGGAAGATGGCGCCCGCTAATTTTGACCTATTCTGTACACAACTAGGTACGATTTCCCTTCCGTAAGCGTTTCTAGTGAACCACCCCTACCCCTCTGAGTTTAGTCGAAGGCCTTTTTCCATCTTTCCTGTAGCGGGTCGACGAAAAAGCTCGTTTGGCCGCCTATTACACATTGCTGCTCGCTCTCGCTTTCCACATCTTGTATAATTTCCTTATGCTTCTTCAGTTATTGCGTTGCTTGTAGGTTGCTCGTTAAGTTTTGACTAGTATTTATGTTCAAGTTTCACTTATATTGCTTGTACGATTCCACCACCTGCAAGAAGAAAAAATTAGGTTAAGAATTTTGTAGATATTCTATACTGTACTTACATTTTCAGTCATATCACTACATTTCACAAAAACCTATTTTTAATACAAATATGTTTTTTACAGTGTAAGTCTAACAAGACGTGCTGTTCAGATTTTAGGTAAAAATATATTAAGGAATAAATAACTTTATTGGATTTTAATTTTAACTAGGCGATCGCGACATTGTAAACTCTTACATACATATTATATGAACGTTTACTGCTCAAATTTTAAACAAACATATCATGCACAATTCACAGAATAGACATTATTCTGCAGATTGTTTATTTCATGTCATGTTCACTATGTAATATTAGTCTTTGTTCTAAAGATCATCGATTTTCTAAACGTGATCGATCCATCGATCTAGTCCTAAATTAACTTCAGTTAACCTAATCCGATACAGAATTCTGTTTAATTAAAATCCAATATGGCTGCCGGACAACATATCTAGATACAATTTGTTTACAGCATTGTGTGCGCTACTTATTATATAAAAAGTATTAATAAGTGAATTCTTATTATTATTATTAACCCCCAACATGCCATTGTTGGGCGAGAGCCTCCCCCATGAGGGGGCTTGTTGATAGTGGTCAATCCTCGTGGGAATATCTACTGCAAATTGAAAGCAAATGTGTAGGTATTCTTTTTGTAGTGTGGAGGGTTTAGAAGATGCTAAGATCGCGATTTGATTACTTATTGCAGTATATCTAGACAACAATTTAGTAAGAAGATGAAGGGACGACATCTTAGGAAAAAAATGCGGAAACGTGTGGAAAACGTTTCCTATCAACTGAATTATTGCTTTCTCCTAAAAATTGGAACACGTTTTGTAATAGAATTTTTTTGTTAGTTATTGAACATACCAAATTTTATATTACATTTACGTAACACTACACAGTGTGTTCGAAAAATAGGGAACAATATATGGGGAATTTACTATACACATCACGACAAGAAAAAAATACTAATATTTCCACGTCCAACGCAAGCTCTTATCAACTATTCAGAGGCATGTAATTTGTTTGCTGATACTCGCTTTTCCTTAGTTAATGTCATAATTTACAGTTGTTTACCTACTTTAGTATCTTAATTTTGTATTGGTTGTGGTTGTGCAAACGCAGAATTAGACCATAAGTATTTAATGAATGAACGTGCACATGGTAATACATTGTCAGCTAAACGGCTTTATGACAATTGTTTCCCAATTTCGTGTTCATTGACCGTCGTATTCGAGAAAGAGGAACATTCGTGGTGGAGGCGGTGAACAGAACACATAGATCGTGTCGCCAAGGATCCTTCTATAAGCACAAGAGGAGTAAATAGTGCGAACAATTTTTGTACAAAATTTACCAAAGCATCGGATAATGGAAACAACGTGATTATAATATGAGAGATATAAAAGAAAAAATGAAGCTATTTTTTCAACAATTACATACTTATTATTATTTAAGCTGCATTAGCTGTGATTCAAACGCTTTGATAGCTTTTTTACAGCAGCCTAATAATGTACTAAAAGCCTAGTGGCACAGTAAAAAGAGTCTCCCACCCAGGGAGGCTCGGGTTCGAGTCTTGGTGAGAGTATGGTTTTTTAGTAAAACGATCCCCATCATAAAGGGCTGGTACTCGCTTGGTTGGAGCCATTGGTCGTTGGATTACAATTAATGACTCTATCCTTGGAGTGGTAGGACTGTGGACAGTAACAACACACATACCTATACCGTACAAAACGCCCTCCTGTGGACAACAACGGGAAACTACCACACACCACAGAGAACACATGTCCCTAGCACACCTATCATATTCGCGAGGGTGCTAGATAGCACTGGAATAATTGGGAAAATCAATTTTGCTCTATAGAAGCAGCAGATCGCGATGAGTTTAAACATCAATTCAAAATTGTGTGTTGTACTGCCGACTGCGTGTTGAGTGCAGTAAATCGATAACAAATATTTAACTTTAAGTACGAGCTATACTTGTTTTGTTAAAGATAGACACATTTTCAAAACGTTTATTAAAACCTTCCGCGCCTGGCAGTGGCAAAAATATACAAGGAAAATTAGATTGTACAGCGATGAATATCTCAAATATGGTTTTACCGTTCCCAGACGCCCCAGAGCGTACTTTGTCGAGAAGTGCTGTCAAAAGAAAAATATTTTGACATTTAAATACTAAACATCGAGACAAAAAAGAAAAGCCTGTGGAATTCTTTGAAAGAGAGTTAAATTCCCTCCACATTGCTGCAAACCACTTTTAAATCAGCAACCACTACTAATGAAATAGTATTACTATCAAGATTTCGAATTGCATTTCGCTTTGCAAAAATCAGGCCGCATACAATTGCTGAAGATCTAATTTTACCAACAGCGGTTAAAATGATGCAAATAATGGTTGGGGAAAAAGAGGCCGACAAGATTAAAGCAGTACCTCTCTCCAATAATACTATGCAAAGAATAGTAACTGACATAGCAGAAGATATTCGAACACAAGTTATTGAAAATATTAAGAAGTACACGTACTATTCATTACAGACGGACGAATTCACGGATATTGCCAACTGTGTCCAATTTATAGCATTTGTAAAATGGAATACTGGACAAGATATTTTATTTTGTATTCCAATAGCGCCGGAAAATGTTAATTCGACACTTTCACGCAAAGACCTAATAAATATGAGATTGACTGGGCAAAATGCGTTTTTATATGCACCGATGACGCCAAGGCTATCACAAGGCATCGATCTGATCTTATTGTCGGATTAAAAGAGATATTGCCAAATGCTACATAGTTAAACTGCTTTTCACATCGAGAAGCTCTTGTATCCAAATCTTTACCTTTTGTAATGGATTTCCAGTTAACATCTGAACGTTTAATGTAGGTACCTGCAAGATGAGAAACCGGTATATAGGAACATATTATTCCAATTCGCTTTCACTTCTTAGGCTGGCTTTTCTTGCTGATATTTTCGAGCACTTCATCATCATCATCATCATCATCATATTCAGCGTGTTTTACTCCATCTCTGGATATACGCCTCTCCAATATTTTTCCACTCATTTCTATTGCTTGTTTTTGCCATCCACTGCACTCCCGCCACTTTCTGGATATCATCTCTCCATCTTGTTTTCGGTCTTCCCGGGTTCCTCTTGGTTGTTCGTGGTCGCCACTCTGTCATCTTCCTGGTCCATCTTCCGTCTCCTGTTCTCATCAAATGTCCAGCCCATGTCCACTTCTGTCTTGCCACATATTCTGCCACGTCTATCACCCTTGTTTTTCTTCTAATCCATTCGTTCCTCTTTCTGTCTTGCAGCCTTACATTCAGCATCGATCTTTCCATTTTCCTCTGTGCAATCCTTAATTTCTCCATTATTCCTTCATTTAAGCTCCACGTTTCTGCTGCATAGGTCATAGTTGGTAAGACACACTGATTAAAAACTTGAGTTTTGAGGTGTTGCGGGAAGTTGGATTTAAAAACACTACTAAGTTTTCCATATGCCGGCCATCCCAATTGTATTCTTCTTTTTATTTCTATTTCCTGATTATTTTTCTCAAAGGATATTTTTTGGCCTAAGTAGGTATACTCGTTGACCACTGTCACTTCCCTTTCGTTATTAAGCATAATTGGCATAGCATCGCTCATATTTGACATAATATTCGTTCGAGCACTTAAACACTCTGAATAGCAGTTTGCAAGACCGCGATATGAATATAGTTACAGCCACGGGCAAAATTAGCTGTAGCTGTGCAACACCATGTAGATAGTCCAAAATTTCGTAATTATTACGATTACCTACAACACTTGAAATTTTCCTTTCTTTGTTAATCGAACACTACTTCCGTTTTCGCATTTGTACACCGCGAACTATGCACTCTACTTGCGTTTCTCCATGCGCTTGTTCTTTTCGAAACTCTTCGATGACTCTGTATACACCGACATGTGCACCCCCAATATCTTTTTTACCGGACTTATTAAATAACT
The DNA here is from genome assembly GCA_014611495.1 of Limonius californicus. Taxonomy (NCBI): domain Eukaryota; kingdom Metazoa; phylum Arthropoda; class Insecta; order Coleoptera; family Elateridae; genus Limonius; species Limonius californicus. The sequence goes on along the minus strand of JABXWE010040413.1, from coordinate 11,773 downwards.
ACCTACTGCAATTTCGGCTGTCGGGATTTTGGCTTGTCGAGATATTGGCTTTCGGGATTTTGGTTTGTCGGGATTGTGGCCTGTCGGGATTTCGGCTCTCGGAATTTCACATGTCGGGATTGTGGCTGTCGGTATTCAGACCCACACCCAATAGAACATTGTAAATAATCTAAGCAAACGACCCTGTTTAGGCAGGCAGGGCCTACGAAAAATATTGAGCAAATGGTTGTAAGGACAGACAAGCTACAGGTCGGTCCTTACCTGATAATGCTGGGTGTAGTTCCCAAATGACGACACGGTCTAAGCCGAAAGTAAATTGTAATATTGACAGTTCAAGAGACCGCCAAAGCCTCAAAGAATAGACTTGTTTTCCCAGAGCGTAACATCCATTTTGGGCCTAAATAATGCTAGAATACCCTGAGCTTGCGGACAGAGCTAAAACGTGTTTGGTGCCATTTGCTACATCATATTTGTGCGAATTGAGTTCGTAGTCTATGATTGCCATCAAAACAAGTGTAAGAAATTGCCTGGAACTTGAAAATGATATTATTGTGTGTGTATCGAATACAGAGCCCAGATTTGAATCGCTAATGGGGCCTCGATGAGTGCATGTTGCATGAATGGATAGTATTTAAGAGACGCCCTCACCCACCTTGAAGTAATGCAAAAGCGGTTCCGGGAGGGGGAGTGTAAATGTTTAAAAAAACAAACACATACAACGCATTAATGTTTTTTCTTCGCAACTTATTTTTATGTTTATAGTTATTGAAGTTTAGGTTCTTGCATTTATTATAAATTGTAGTATTTTAGGTTTGATTTATTTTTGTTTATTTTGTACAGAAATAAATGTCTTGGAAAGGCATAATGTTTTATTTTGAAAATCCTTCCATGAACCCCCCCTAACCCTCTATTGTGACCTTCCAGTGTGGCGCAACCCAAACTTTGGGAAGCACTGTTTAGTGCATGTTCGTCGCCTATACTCCGTTTGAGTGTGGTACCATAAGCAGAAAACTTTACTAGAGAGCCAGGCTTTGGATGTGTGGGACGCGCGTGATCATGGAGTGGGGAGAACGAGATTCGGCAGAAACGGAAACGTGAAGGAGGAGTTCCCGGAAGATCGCGACACGAATAAGACGCGAAAGTGGAGTGAGGGAAAAACTAGAGTATAGTGTTGATCTTTCACCTAATTATTGTATTTGAGTTCAATAAATGTTCCTAAAATATTCTTGTTTTTAACGACAACAGATGTATTAGTCCGAACACTTCCTTGTAACGAAATTTCCGTGAATCAACTGTTTCAGCATTTAGTAATTAATTGTTAGGTCGCTTTAATTCCTGAAAGCGGCGTCTGCAGCAGTGCAAGTGAAGTTCTAAATTGTTTTCCCCCCCGCATTCATGATTGCGTTCGATCCCACTCCGGAGGAGACGCGTAGAGAAAGGGAACCCAGTAGATATTCAGCATTCCAGCATAACTTTGGTACCTTGGAGTCAAGCTCCATCCGAGAAGGAAGGCCGAACAAAACCATGAGTCAAAGACTTCAGCGAGAAAGTCAGCCCAGAATAGAACCAGTTCGTCAGAGAAGGAAGCAAACCGAAGTTGAGCCGCCGAAATATTCCCAGTCCGTGAGAATATTCCAGTCCGTTGGAGAATTCCATAAAATCCGCGTACCTGTACGGTATCCCATTTATTCATTTTGTGGAACTTTTCGCCGTTGGGGTTACCTTGATTGATATCCAGCAGGTTATGCCGATTAGTATCAATCCAGTCAACATACCAGTGAAATAAGAGATTAGAGGTCTTGTGAGCCGGTCAGGCCAGGTTAATTTGATCTTTGATTTTCATATTTTTCCCGTAATTGGGAATTTCCAAACTAATTTAACAATACGTTCTAGTCAGTCAGGCCAGATTGTACGTATTTTTAAAATTAGGCATTAACAATTTCAAGTACTCACCGTACAGTCATATTTCATTTTAAAATATTCTACGAAACATTTAAATTCATTTATCGTGGAGATTACGAAGCCACGGAAACCGTAAACAACTGCCCAGGCGGATTAAATTAATCAGTACGTGTATCAGGTGACAATTTAATCTTATAACTGTGTGAAAACTAACAACGTTTCCGATTAGTGGTTTCGGGATACACTGTGTTAAACGCATTTAAATTTAAAACTAACTGCTAGGTGGCAACCATTTTTCGTTTGTTTATGTAAGTACAGAGTACACCTGCCGCACGCGGCCTACAGCTGGACCGTAGCCTTCGCCGTAAAGTCAACCGAATTTCCGATTCCATTCAATTTTCCTTTATAGTAACAGTTAAATATAATAAATCCTATTATAACCATTACACTCTCTCCGCATGTTATTACTCACATCTGGCTCTGAGCTAAAACCAGGCAACCGTCCCCACGTATACGGACCGTTACATCCTGATTCGAATCATTCCAGGAGCCGGAAATTTTTCTAATTCCCTGGGTGGTCGGTACTGGGTCCCGGTCTCCAGTTGCCATTGGGGATCAAATTAATGGCCCTTCTCGTGCTACGATCGCATTATAGTTTTGCGTCACACCGTCTCGACACTGCGCAGGGTTTACAAACGAGGATGACGATAATGAATACTATCATAATTATGTTTGCATTAACTTCCAATTTAATGGTAATCTTATTCAGTGATTTATATCATAAAGTTTTTCCTTCCATTTCAGTTCAATGTTCACCAACAGAAACTGCAAAAATGTACCTAAGGAAGTACTTCTATCGAATATAGCTGTACTAATGTGAAAAACAGTGTAATAGGTACAAGGATGTTATAGAGAGTGTATGCGTTATTGCACACTACAGGCTGTACAATTTTGTGCCGTCAAACTATAATACTACTGGTTCCTTTTATTAAGTTTAAAATTATAATTTTGTGGCAAAACTTTGTGTCATTAAAATGGTTATTTGTGTGGCATATTGATGCTACAATTCTAGAAAGAACTAAATTACGAATATACGTTATTTTCGGCACAGTTGTTGTCCCTGAGTAGCTTCACAACAGCGAGCGCATGCCGCATCTCATCTTTATAACATCTTTGAGTATATATGACAACTTGTGCGTCCGCCGGTAGTCATTTTTAATTGGCATGAAACAGGTGTTCCGGAATATTCTACTTTACTATCATGACATAATCTGAATGATTTTTCTAAGTAAATATCAAAGTTTGACTTGAAGCAGACAAACACTGGACGTAAATATAATCTAAATGCATACCTTCACAGAGAGACGAATATTTTTCTGTGCATTTACATTCTGTGCAGGGTTTTCCCTCTTTGTACATTGACGCACCAACAATATTTCCCGTGGGACCATAATTACAAATAAAAGTGCCGACAGTTTTTTCAGCAGTTGCGCCATGTTGTGTGATGTTTTCAACGAAACTACTATGTGCACAGCCCACATATTTGGTGGTAGCCCATACAATTTGCGCATAATGACCAACTTCGTCGCTGGGATCATCAGCCCTGTTAAAAATCATAATTATTATTATTACAGCTGTGCTTTAATAGATTCAATTCACTGCTAATCATACCCTATAAATTTAGCGGTTTGCTTTGGATTCATTCGCCTCGACTCATTGTACCAATTTTGTATAATGTCTATAACCAACTTTTCAAAATTGATAGCTTTTGTCCCTTCAATTATTTTCATGACATTTTGGCCAACTTTAAACCGTTCTATAAACATAAAGATAGAGAAACGTGAATCAGATAATATATTTCGGTAATTCACCTGTATCTTTGCATTCATCGTGTTGATTTACTTCGGTAACCGATCTACACTGGTCCGCCCACCTTTGTGCTATTTTTGATAACTCTTCGTCCCATTTCTAAATAAAGCGATATTAGATATGAACAGCAATACAAGAGATACCTCAAAGTGAACCATAATCATCATGTTTGATGCTGGCGGTTGGGGCCCCGGATTTCCCCGAGTTTCCTTGCCTGAAGCGACCTTATTGCGAAGTTCGTTATGAAAACGTTCTATGAGATGTCGAATCTTTGGTGACATTTTATTTGATTTATACTTTGCGCATGCATCGGCGGGTCCAGTCTGTAGAAAATTTCATTTGTAAATATACATTTATTACAAAATTCTAGATAATTACTTACCTTATATTTACACATGGTGTGTGATTTATTCTTACAAATTTTGCAGTAATCTGCTGTGTATGTAATTGGAAAAATTATAACTATACAGTAAATAAATATAAATGGTTTGAGCATAATACACGACGGAAAAAATGTTTCATTGTGTTGAACACGTCAGTGTCAATGTTTGAAACTTATATTTGTCAAAGAGTAGGGTTATGAACTACTTTTTATTTATTTTATACCCTGATATTGCTAAATAGCTCCACTAAATATAAAATTTAATAGCAGAGATCCCAGAACGTATCTGATTTAAGAATCTCTTGTATGACTTAAGTATCATTATTCGCCAACCTCCCGTTATTGATTGTATTTGCGATATTTAAGCAAGCGCCGATGTTTCTTCAATTATAAACTCAATACAAAAAAAATCTGCTACTTTACACTAGTTTACAAACATCTTTGTATCTTGATAAGGCAAAAGTCTTCCTTCGAAGCCATCTGCGCTTTCGCTACTAACTATGGTATCCACCCTATTATTGTTAAATAGGTTAGAGGCATGTTAGATATGTGTGTCGGTCAGAAGAAGCTGTTTACAGCCTGTTTACTGTCTCCCCTATTGTCGTGTAATTTCTTGGCTACTACAACAACTCGAGGCAAATGGTCTATACGCGCGAAGATATGCCGATAATCGTGCAATTTTACAATTGCAATTACTGATAAATTTATAGGTACCTTCAGCGGACTCCTTCAAAACATCCTACAGATCATCCAACATTGGAGTCCTGACCAGGGTCTATAATAATTAACACATTTTTACTGGGAGAAAAAGGTTGGGTGGTTTGTATTGTATGGAAGCAGTGCAGGTTTTTTCACCCACATCACTCAGGCCATAGGCCCATTGTGCAATCCGCACTGTTAGGGCTCGTCCCCAAAAAGCCCAGTGCCCACCGCGAAGGCTTGCAGCTGGTTTAGGAGGATGAGCTGTAAATCTTTTGGTTCCAGTATTCCGCAGCCTCATGAGTCTGAGGCATTGGCACATTATGTGAAGAAAGGATTCGTTCTCTTCATGGCATAATCTGCAAGTGGGATCGTCTATAATGCCGATCCTATGTAGGTGTTTGTTCAGGTGACAGTGGTCCGTTAGGAGTCCTGTTAGGGTCCTGATTTGCTTCTTGTTAAACTTTACGAGTTCTTGGAACTTTGGTAGGGGTTCCTCTCCGATAAACAGTTTAGCCTGCCTAGGTCCTTGCTGCGACGACCAGACATGAACGAATTGGGTTTTCACCCACTTCTTCATTTCTAGTTTTGCATTGCATTGTGATATTCCGAGAACTGGTTCTGGTCCGAACGGGTGCCCATTAGAGCCCTGTCTGGCCAGCGAGTCTGCCTCTTCGTTACCATCGATGTTGCTGTGACCTGGTACCCACAGCAGTTTTACTGAATTATGTTCACAGAGTTGCATCAGCGTCAAGTGACATTCAAGCACTGGCTCCGAAGTTACTCTACAAGACTTTAGGGCTTGGAGAGCTGATTGGCTGTCCGAGCAAATGTAGATATGTTATGTTTCATGGTATAGCGTACACTTCGGCCTGGAAAACGGTGGCGTACTTGCCGAGAGAGAACGAAAGTTTTACACTTGGTGATTCGCCATAGACACCATAAACACCTGCGCCTGTACCATCTTGGGTCCTAGAGCCATGTGTGAACCATAGAGGGGCCCTTAGGAGTCAGAAGGTTGTAGGTTTGGGTCCTCCAATCTTCCCTAGCGGGAAGGACGATTTTGTAAGGTGTGTTGAAGAAGTATCTGGTGAGCATACGGTCACTTCTCATATTGAAGATGACATGGGTCTCCGCCAACCTCGGCAGTACCCTCATGTACGTTTGACCACTGCCCAGCACACTTGAGCCTGTAAGCTATCTTCCTACCCTCAGCCTCAATTCTTCCTAGCCTTCTTGTCTTCTAGAAGTAACAAAAGTGGGGGAGCTGCCCAGATTGAGTATCTTTAGGTCTGTAGTGTACAGATACTCTAGAAGATCTTTTCCTGGGATGTTGACATCTGAACTGCCCCAGATTGTGTGGTGGGCATTTGTGTCACATCTAATTAGCAGGGAAAGGTGATTGTCCTTTCAGTGGTTGACTACCCTATCGAGTTCTCGAGAGGGTGGCGGGCTGGGGAGTCATACGGTAGGTAGCATGAACAGACTACGAAGTTTGTTTTTCTGCCTCTCTTGAAAGACTAACCCTTATGGCTACCAGGTCTCTGAAACAAATATCTGGTATTAGTTGAGCATTTAATTTCCCTGAAGTATAGATACATGCTCTTGGATTTGAATTAGAGCAAAAGTGGACAATTCCGGTGTTACTTAATCCTCTTACATTTCCCTTGGCAATCCACGGTTCCTGTATGATGATGATATGTGCTTGTCCTATAGACATCTAACGGCTAATCAGACTAGTCGCAGAGGTGCTATGCTGCAAATTAATCTGGAGGTTACTTGACTTCAGCAGCTCGGCCCCCTTGGCTGGAGGGTTTCATAGAGCTAGAAATCTTCGAAACCAGACTGCATCCTTCTGCTGCGGTTAAGCACCTACTTGATGCTAAGCTTATCTGGAAGGGCCACGTAGATAAACAAATACAAAGGACCACTGCTGCCCTCTGGGTATATAGAAGGACCTTTGGAAAAACGTGGGAAATGAGTCTCAGGGTAATTCTGTTGACATACTTCGTAGTTGTAAAACTAAGGGTTAACAACTCATCTTTAGTTTGGTGGCCTGTTACCCTAAAGGTAGCTAACCAACGACGTTTCATTCAGCTCCAACGCCTGGCCTGCTGGGTGCCCCATGAGGAATACGTACTGCACCCACTGCGGCTCTTCTGAATCTTACACCCCTACACATTGTGATAGGGGTGGAGACTTGGAAGACTGTGCGAAGGCACGTTAGAGCGCCATCGCTAGGAATATAAAGGTAGCATTCGGATCTAAGCAGTCGCGACCTGGCAGTCACGGCCCGGCAGCCGCGACCCATTGCCACTGCTGTGCGGCGCTGCCACAAGCTTTCGGATACCAGCGACCTTGGTGGCCCGGGCAGCGACTGCCACGTGCAATAGTCAAGCAGGAGCCAGTGCGAATACAGTTGTGCATTCCGGTCGTGTTTTAAATATCAAAACTTTTATTTATTTTATTTTATTTTATATATTATTTATTATAACTTTTAACTATTATGTCTGACAACTTAAATAAACGAAAGCGAGAACTTGTGGAGCGACTGATAGAGGACGAAGAAGAGGATGATGAAATAATGTTGCTACTTTCGTTAAAGAGGAATGAAATCGATTCATTATACACATCCAGAGTTGATGAGAGCAGCTATCAAATCCTGATAAAACGACACTTAAATCTAAAGCAGCGCGACCATACTGCCTCCGGAGCGGCTCGGCGGCGCTGCCAAAATCGCGCTATGGCCACGCCCCCCGGCCCCGCTGCACAGTCGCTTGCATCGGAAAGCGTTGCATACAAATCCGTTTAAGCGGTGCGCGCGACCACGGTCGCGGCTGCCGGGTCGTGACTGCCAGGTCGCGACTGCTTAGATCCGAATGCTACCTTAAGCCTCTCCGCTTCTCGCTGCGAGCAGCGACCGCATACTACTGTAGTAGAGTGTTCAAGAATTGTTACAAAACAGTATACATATACATATATATATATATACAGGGAATTTTTCTTTTTAGTATACATTGCCTATGTATACTTTTAAAAAGAACGCATCAATTACGCCTATTATGTAGGCAACCAACCATACAGACAACTAAACCATGCTGTGACCAAAACAATCAAATTAATTCAATGTTAAAAAATAAAATTAATCTTTATTTAGTGTCTTCTTGCGCTTTTTATACAACCATGTACAGTAAAGACGAAAAAGTGGAAATTCTAATGTGGTATCAGGATGGTAACAGCTTAAGAACTGTGAGAGACTTATTTTCACGAAAATATCCAGAAAGACCTATTCCTTGTATTCGAATCATACAAACAATTGTTAGAAAATTTAAATCAGAGAGATGCGTAATAAATTACCATAAAATAAGAACTAAAAGTGATCACGTTTTAACCGAAGAAATGAAATTAAATATTTTATGCTACCTACGTTGAAGAAATCATAATTAATAGTAATAACAGAAAATAATAATTAAAAAAAGTTTACGATGGCCGGGAAGAACCCGGATCAACTGCTTGGAAGGCACCTATGATAACCATTACACCATCTTGCCGCTGATGTATTTCTGTTGTACATACAAAGGAAGTACAATGTTCACGGACTTACAGAAACATCATCCTGTCGATTTTTGTATTTAACAAATAAGTCATCATTTGCGTCCTATATACAGGGTGAAATACTTATTTAATATAAACACTGCATCAACATAACCTTCATACTCAAATAATTCACAACTACCGTGACGTTTATTTCTGTTTTTTAGTTGTCGGTATAGTTGGTTGCCTACACAATAGGCGTAGTTGACGCGTTCTTTTTAAAAGTATTCATAGGCAATGTATACCAAAGAGAAAAAATCCCTGTATATAAAACTCTATACAAAATAAAATACAATAATCTTGCTTTGACTGTCAACATTCCCCAGAAGAATATAAGATTTTGATAATTACCAACGGTGTATACTAACGCCCACAGAAAATATTTTATTTTAAGAATAAATTGCCTGTTGAGTAGGTATCTGTCTGGCGAGCAATCGGTAAGACGAGCAAATAGTTGTTGAACAGAAAGACCCGCCAGCAAACGGCGTTGAGGAAACGGTGGCGAGCAAGTGGGCGGACACCAAAATGAGATACTGGGAACAGTTAATTATATTAGAACTACCAAATTTCCACATTCACATATAAACAGATTTATTTTTGTTATGACAGTAACTACATATATCAATAATAACATTTTTAGAAAAAAATCGTGTTCTTCCTTAATTAGGCCAGTGACTTATTTTATTCCGATTAACTAAGTTGGTTCTTGTGACGGTAACGTCCAACAGTCCTTCCAGCCTTTTGTGGTGATATTAACTATCAGATGGGAGAGACAGGAATTTTTACTTAGATTAAAGACCGTTTAAGCTCCTTTTAAATATAATTTTTAAAATAAATGTAAACAAGTTAATATATTAATAAAAAATGATAAAAAGTTGAAATTTGCTTTCATTTCATAAGCGCTCGAACGAAACATTAGATTGCATCGGCAGCGTCCTGCGAGCCAAATTCCTCTTATTCTTCTTATTGTAACAACACCATCATCTTCTTCTGGAGGTTCTATTGATATCGTGGTGGCAGTAGTAACGTTGTTGTTAGATGTGGTTTCTTCAGTTACTATTTTTCCAGTAACTGTTTTTTCGGTAACTACTTTTTCAGTAGACGTTTTTCCAGTAACTGCTTTTTCAGTAGACGTTTTTTCAGTAACTTCTTTTTCAGTAGTCGTTTTTCCAGTAACTGCTTTTCCAGTAGTAGTTTTTTCAGTAACTGTTTTTCCAGTAGCCGTTTTTTCAGTAACTGCTTTTTCAGTAGACATTTTTTCAGTAACTATTTTTTCAGTAGTCGTTTTTCCAGTAACTGCTTTTCCAGTAATTGGTTTTCCAGTAATTGGTTTTTTACTTACAGTTTTACTTGTTGTTGGCAGTTTTAGGGTGGTTACTTTGGGTTTGCTACTTGGTTTCGTTACTTTCTTCGTTGATCCTGTAGATTTTTTAGTTTTTGGTTGCTTAACATCCTTGCCGTTGAAGGATTTTATCGGTTTCCTATTATTCCTCGACGTTGACTTATTCTCCTTGCTCGAATCTGCAATGTATGATATCATGAAAGTTATTATTTAAAAGCGGTGTTGTAAATACTCATATAGGTAGGTACCTTGCGTTTTTGTCTTTCTATTCTTTGGACTTGGCTCATCACCCGGTTCAGGAGAAGCGTAATCGGGAATAGGTAACTTCTCGGCTGGAGTTTGTTTGTTATGTTTTCCACCTGCAGAATCTTTAGCTTTCCGAAATTCCACTTCACCATCGTACACTTCTTCTTTATCATCATCATAATCAACGTTACCTATGTCTGGTTCAGTTTCGTAAATAATGTTTTCTGTCGTCACATCATCATAATATTCTGAGAAAAATGCTTACATGATAATGATAACAGAAAATTAGTTTTATAAAAATGAGATTACGAATGGGTAAATACCTTTGGTTTTCGTTATTTTATTTGTTACTTCTACAATGTAATCAGGAGAAGTATAATCGGGATATTTTACAGTTGATTTCTTCTTTTTAGCTGTTTTTATATTTTTTCGATCTGTAGAATTTTTAATTTGCTGAAATTCCACTTCGCCTTCATATAATCCTTCCTTATTGTCATTATAGTCAGCATTGACTGTGTCTGGTACAGTTTCAGTGACAACGTGTTCAGTTTCTGTATTTACATTGTCATAATATTCTGAAAAAGAAACGTGTGTTGTGATATCTTCCGTTTCCAATTTTACAGTAGTATAAGTTGTGGTTTCTTCATCATCGTCAACATATCTATGCATTGGAAGTTTAAAGCGAGTTTTATTGGTGGATTCTTCAGTGTCCACATTCACAATAGTGTCACCTAAACTTTCATCATCACTGCCAACATATCTATGTGATGGAAGTTTAAAACGAGATCTATTGGTGGTTTCTTCAGTTTCCACATTCACTGTAGTGTCGCCTAAACTTTCATCATCACCGCCAACATACCTTTGCATTGGTAGTTTAAAGCGAGTTTTATTGGTAGTTTCTTCAGTTTCCACATTCACTGTAGTGTCACCTACACTTTCATCATCACTGCCAAGATATCTTTGTATTGGCAGTTTAAAGCGAGTTTTATTTACCGAGGCAAATTTTACATCACTGTCGTCAGTTCCATTAATCTTCTGCATAAGTTGATTTAATTCGCCCATTAGATCACTGTTTACATAATCTAGCTTTTGGAACAGATGTAACAACTTTTTTGTTAACTGCTTGGCCTCGGAAATATCTTTTTCTTTGGTTTCTCGTTTAGAGTATGACCGTTTAATTTGTTTTTTAATTTGTAGTACATTATAAAATATTTGTTCATTGTGGTAATTGACCGGTAGTAAAGCTTGTCCAAGTGTGGTATTGTAAATTTCTGGCTTAATAGGTGATGACAAATCTGTTAAATTTTTAATTTGTGTTTTATCTGAAACACGAAAGAAGATTAATTATTAAAAGTAATGTGCAGATTATTTAACAAGGTACATACCTAAATGATGTGTTTTATTTTTACAAAGTAAACAGTACTCCTTGATGCTTGTGCATTCACTAAATAAAGATGTATAACATAGAAATAGAGATAAAAACAGCATAACAGGATACAAAGTAAAAATTGCAGCCAATTATTATGTCAAAAACTTCAAAAATTTTCAGAGTAGTTCAAACGTATTATTAACATAAAAAGGTGCACGTAATTTTTTCATTACACAAAATAGAATACATTTTGTATGTAATATTTGCAGTACATAAAATTAAAAATATTTTGTATGTATTTTTTTATTATACAATATAGAATAAATTTTATAAGTAATTTTTTTTTATTACATACAATAAAATAAATTTT
>JABXWE010040412.1:0-33191 GCA_014611495.1 Limonius californicus | reverse complement strand
AGAATCTAATAGTTACTCAACCTAAATGTATTGCATAACAGTACTTAAAACTTACTTGTTTTTGAAGATAGTTATTTTCAGTAAGTATTAGATTCTATCTAATAGTTACTCAAAATAACTGCAAACTTATTTGCGGAACTTGTGTTTGTGCTATCTAAATCAGCTCTATATCACTGGATTAGCAGTTCAAAACTAATATTACTTATTTATTACCTATTACGAATTTTCTATGAGATCTTAGAAAGTTTTTAGGTACTCACTTCATGTTAAGTAAATTAGATGCTAATGTATAGTAAGTTACAAGTTACTATCAGTAGTATATTAGTATTTCTGTTAAAACTAAAATTTCTTGTATTAACTTAAGAAGTTACACTTTACAAGTGGATATTAAGTAATTTTATCAATTTATGCTATATTAAATAATTTAGGTTAGTAACAGGGTTAGATATTTTAATTAACTTTACCAAATAACTAGTTACATTAAACAAAATCAGCAAGTAACAAGTATCATTATACAATTTATGTTACTAAATGTGGAGTTATTTTGCATAATTTTATTAAATAGAGTAGAATTTTAATTTTTCCTAATTATATCAGCTTTATCATAGTGGATTGGTAGTTTAAAACCACACATAACTTAATTATTACTTATTACGAATTATTGCTGATAACTGACTCTTAAGTTCCATTTAGGTACACATTTTATGTTAAGTAAATTAGGTGGAGTATATAGTAAGCTACAAGTTACTATCAGACGTGTAGGCATTTCTTCTTAAAGCTAAAATTAGTTATAGTAACTTCACAAGTTACACTTTCCAGGTGACTTATTAACTTACTCATAACAATTTACGCTACCTTAAGTAATTTAGGTTAGTACAAGGTTTTGATTACCTTTTATAACTAGTTGCACTAAAAATATTTGTCACCATACTATTCAGAAAACAGCAAGGAACACGTAACGCTATACAATTCAGTTTAGTATAATTTATTTTGAATAACTTTATTAAATAGAGCAGAACAAATATTTATATCTTTGGTAACTATATCAGCTTTACTGTAGTCCATTAGCAGTTCGTAACTAAAATTAGGTACTTATGAAATTATTATAGATAACTTATTAAGTTACTTTTAGGAACTTTCTTTACCTTAAGTAAATTAGTTATTAAAATTTTTCTCTATGTTGAATGTATCATAAAATAACAGTCGTGATGCATAAATATAGTAAGTTAAAGTTTGCTATCGGCAGTGTTTTAGCACTTCTCTTAAAAACTAAAGTTGCTTATAGTAACTTAAGAAGTTACGCTTTCAAGTAACTTGACAACCTACATTAAATAATTTAGGTTAGGAAAACCTTTAGATATTCTTATTATTCGTTTTAAATAACTAGTTATATTAAAAAGTAATGTGTACCCTATTATTTAGAAAACAGGAAGTAACAAGCAAAGATATACAATTGAGGTTAGTACAGTTTGTAGTTATTTTGAAGAAGTATTAGATATATTAAAATTTGTATATTTTTGCTGATTTATAGCTATATCAATAGCGCATTAGCAGTTCAGAACTAAGATTACTTATAGAATTACTATTAATAACTGACTCATTAAGTTACTTTTAGGAGCTGACTTTGCCTTAAGTAAATTTGGTTGTTAAAATTTTTCTTTAAGTTGAATTTTTTTGAAAATATCTCTAAATAAGTTACAGTTAGCTTTAAGAACCTAACATGCAGTGACTGGTATTAAAAACTCAGGTAGGAACGTTACTTAAAATACCTAGGAAGATTTTCTGAAGCTAAGTTTTAGTAAATTCATAGAAAATTAAAAATGTTCTATCATGTAAAAAAATTAACATGTAAATAGTCATCGTTGAGATTAGGTATATTCCAGAAGTCAAAAATATGAAATCAGCATGAAATAAACTTCTGTGATTCACACTGCATCAGGTAGATTGTTCTGCTAAAAAGGACAACTTGAAAGATCGTACAGGTGACCCAAAGTTCTTCACCCTATCATTCCCTTAAAAGTTCCATAAGTTTTACGAGTGAGATAAGAAAAGTTCGTAGGCTGATCTGGCATTGAAGTCACCGATGTAAATTGCCTTTTCGTGCACTTTGAGTGTAGTATTAATAGCATTTTGTAATGTTATGGTGCTTAGCGAACAGATTAACAAGTCTATAACCGTTTTATAGTAAGATTAGGTTTTATGAGCAACAAAAACCACACACGAACTATCGAAAAACTCCGATTCATTGAGCGTACCTTAAAAACACATGTTATTAAAACATGACAACAATTATAATTACTATTATACGCTTTGGAAGTGGCACACATACCTCAACCTTGCGCAAGGAGTAATCATGCTGGGAGCAACTTTTTAGTAACAACATTAAACAATTATTTTGAAGCAGGTTGGTTGCAATGACCTGTGAACTGTGCGTTCGAGACTTCGAGAGTGGCGCAATTTCAGTGTCTTACATTCTTCTACATCAATAGATCTGAAACCGAACATGGGTGCAATGCCATTTACGCATGTAGGCCACTAAGGTGTGTCGAATATAGAATAAGTCTTTAATTTGCTGAGACTTTACTGCGCTTATTTGCATCTTCTCTTATTCATACTCCCACGCTTTAATTCATTAATTCAGTTATGCCTTAGGTGAGGTGAACTCGAAGGTGGCTTATTTTTACACACATTCCGGTTCAGACCTTGTACTCTGTATGGGAGACTTTATGAGCTATTGGAAATTTCCGCTAGACAATAGAAAAAACAGCAATAGAAGATTATATTTAATTAATACGCTTTTAGACAAAATATTTGTAGGCGAGTCATAGGAGAATTCTCTCTCGATCAATAGGCGATTCCTGAATTTTCTGCTACTTAGAAGAAACCAGCAAGTTTGAACAAGAAATCGGATTTATCAATTTATTAAGTGAAAGTAAACACTCACTAAACTTTCCATTAAAACATCCAATTGAATATTTTCTATAAACCACAAACAAGTTCATAATGTATATTAATTAGAAAATATCCTGACCCTCCAGTCATATTGAGCATCTGCGTTCTCGATCTGCGAACGAGTAAAAGTGTAAGTAGAATTTTGACGCATCAACTACGAGCAAACCTATTTTATATAACGGTATCATCAAGTTTCAGAGGATTTAAAAGAAAAAGTTATAATGAAATCCAAATGAGGAAAGTTTTAGGGCCATTCGATTAACCTCCGGCTGAAACGGGACTTTAGCAAACGAAATATTGGTTCGATCTTTTTACTCTTGCATCCTTAATTAAGGGAATTAGGAAAGCGCTAAAATTTTAAGCTGCACCGAGCAGTGGGCGAGAGAATTAATGCAGAAATGCCGGTCGAAGTCACGCGCGATAAAAATTCGCAGGAAAACTGTGAACGCGGATGGAATTTGAGGCCGCAGAAATGTTTACGCGTTGGTACATAATAAAATCGCACTTGAAAATCGTTTTCAGCGATTTGCACACAGAAAAGTGAAAACAAGAACGTTATGCGATAAAGTTTTCTTATGTAACGTTGGGTTAATGCAATAACAATAAATAGTGTAGTATCATTACTGTTATGTTGGAACTTTCTAAGCAGTTTCATGAGAATCCCATCTAATTGAATGCATCGCTCTCAGCTAAATTACATTTTCACTTTTAGTTTTGTTAAATAGAAGGATGTTTTGTTTCTGTCGTTGTTGATTTTGTTTTGATTACAAGTTTTGATGATGATGCATTGATGTCTAATGCTTAGGATTAAAATGTATATGTAGAAAGTATTTGCTTTCATTATGTTTTATTATTGATAACAAGAATTAAAAGAACAAAACCAAGTTCTCGCATCTGGGATTAGCCTCCTGCTAACAGGTTTGTAAATATAACAACATTTCCAATTAGTAAATAAATAAGTAAGAAAAAAGTAACATTGTTAATGTTTAAAGAATATAATTTTTTTAGAACTTCATTCGTGGGAAAATGCTTGTTTGTTTGATATTTTCTAGTAAATATGAAGTAGTAAGTAAGTAATATAGTACTTTTCATACAAAAACATTTATACTATTTTGGAAAAATATTTCAAAATACATTCTGTTTGAAAATTTGATTAGCTGAGTAGTATTTAAAGCAGTGAGATTTCGCCCGTTTCCTCCTCAATCAGAAAAATATACACACATTAACATAGATTTTGTGTTAATTTAGGTACAAATAATCAAATAAGTGCGAGAATTGAACAAATTTGAATAATTACGGAAAACAGAAAACTTTTACCCTTCAAATTAATTTACTGGCGTACAGGATGTTTCCAATAAGTTTCTATGCATCGGTAACGATCTTATAACAGTAAAAGTTCAAAAGCGCCAACATTTTGAAATGAATAAAATGGCTAAGAAATTATACCATGAATTTTTAATTTTATATTCAATTGTTTAGCGTTACTGTTCTGTTTTGGAAAAAAATATCTTATTAGCAAAGACATCTCTTCGGGTTCCGACCGTTTCGTCGTAGGATTGATTGATGCTGACGTTTCGCTAACTGTCACAGGTAATATTATCATCATGATTTGCTTACTTACTCCTAAAGCCTTTCTACCCTGTCGATTGTAAAATTGGTGTGCTGTATTTGTTTAGTGTCTGTCTTTTCTTGCTTCTCTCCATCTTTTTCTATCTTGCGTCATCGGTCTTATTTCCTCCCACTTTATTCCTCTTCTTTCCACTATGTTTCTATGCTTCCTGTTCCATGATTTCCTGGGTGTTTCTTTACCTTCATTTTTCTCTGTTCTTGCTTTATATACTTGCCTTGTTGTCTTTCCCCTCTCATTCTTATTAAATGTCCTAACCATCTCATTTGTCAATCTTCTGTGATAGTTTTCATTGGCTGTATTTCAGTTTCTTCCGGTGTGTTGTATTTCTCACTCTTTCCGTAATTGTTTGCCCTCTATTTGCCTTAGGAATCTAATTTTCGTACTTGGATAAGCTTGTTTCGCTGAATTTCAGTTGTTATTCATGATTCTGGACATATCTTATCACTGGTACTGCTACTTTTTTTACATATTTGCACTCTTGTTTCTACTGGGATTTCTTTGTTTCACAGGAACGTGTTCTAGGTTCTGTTAAGGAGTCTGCCTGCGGCTCCTTATCTTTCTTTCATTTCTTCATCTATTCTTCCATCTTGTGAAATTACTGAGAACGGTGTATATGTTCGATCCTTTCTCTTGGCACGATTTTTCTTTTTTTGTAGTTTTACCATAGTTTTTGTTCAGCTACTATTGGTTTTCCAATTAGTTATGTAGTTATTGTATATTTCTGTTCAGTATTGTCTAATGCTTTGGTAATATTACCATGTGTGTGGTGGTAGCTCAGTTGGTAGAGCGCTCGCTTTTTGAGTAGAACGTCGATTCTGGCTTGAGTTCAAAACCTAAGCATTACTATGCACATTTATAAAAATCTTGTCGCAACCCACCATACATAATTTCACAATCCGGCTTTTAACCGTGGAATCTTAATGCTAAAAACCTTCTCTGAAATTTCTATCATTTGGATTCGACGTTAAACTGTAGGTCCCCCTTGTTTCTATCTTAGCGCTGAGGAGAAACACGTGGCAGAGAAGCAGCCGATGCCCAGCAGTGAAACAAGAAGACTGTCAATGAGTGATAAGTGATTACCATGTCGTCGGCCTAGCATATTTGTAGTTCCTTTATAGTTTCCATGTTCTAATTTCCTACTTCATAATTTTGCCTCCTTTCTTGTCTTCTTAATTACTCCATAGCAATGATCTCAAAATACACCCCTGCTCACCCCTTTTGTTGTTTCGAACAGTATCCGTTCTTCATGTCTCTTGCGTAGCTTTTTGTAGTTCGGTACAAATTCTGTACGCTTCTCACTACTTCCTGCTGGGCTATAGGACACATAAACACGCGACACATAATCATCGGCGATTTAATCACGGACAGTTAAACACGCCGACACTTAATCACACATTTAAACACAAACACTGAGGCACATAATCACAGGGACATATAAACACATAGTCACATTATGTTTGAAGTGAATTCTTACCTTAGTTTTACATGAAAAAAAAGTATAGGCATATTTTAGTTGAACGAAAACATGGTAATATATGAAATTGATTGATTGTTAATATATAATATATCAAACAAAATTCGTTTCCACAGAAGATAAAGTACAGAGATCTTAACACCAGAGTAAAGCGATTAGTTGCAAGCTACGATCCGGCTAATAACATTCAATATTTGAGAACCCTTGCTAACGTATTTTAATTTTTCTATATTATGTATTTTAATTTTAATTCTATTTTTAATTTTAGTTTTGTATTATATATATATAAAATATATATGTTATGTATTATGTATATTATTATTATTTATACTAATTAATTGCAAAAAGTTCCATTTGCAATAATTTTTTAAAAATTTTGGTTTTACTGCAGTCGTATAAGAATTCAAACACAGCGTTTTTATATGCCAATGGCAGTATGTGTTTATATGTCCTTGTGATTATGTGCCTCAGTGTTTCAATGCCTGGGTGATTAAGTGTCGGCGTGTATAACTGTCCGTGATTAAATGGCCTATGATTATGTGTCACGTGTTTAATTGTCCGGACTCGTTCCTGCTGTGCTCCTCTTTTTTCTAGAAATTTTCATACATCCTCACTGTTTACCCTATTGAACGCTTTTTCAAGATCGATAACACAGACGTGTATTTCTCCGGATTCTCTGATTGTTTTTCCACTTATCTGTCTAAGTATGAAAATGGCATCTTGAACCCCTCTCTTTGGTCCATACTGATTATCCTCTAGTTTTTCTTCTATGTGCTTCTTTATTTCCTTTTCCAGAGCTCTTGCGAATGTTTTTGCTGCTATGCTAAGAATCTCTAATGTCTGCTATTGTTAAAAAGCATTACTATTACGCTTTGATAATACTACCTATAACAGTTAGGGAAACGTCAGCATCAATCAATCCTACGACGACGTGGTCTAAACCAGAGGAGATGATTTCATTAGAAACAAACCGCGGAAGCTTGAAAGTTTAAACATCGTATTAGTGCTTAGACTTCCCAAAGGCAATTTCAATGCTTTATCAAACTTTATTGGCAGATATTTGGCACTTCTTAAAAAATAGGCTAGCTTTAATTTCTATAATTGTTATATATTGATATTTTTAAAATGTAAAGTTAATTGAACATGCATTTCTTTGTATAAGGTAGTGCGTATTATAAGGTATCTGCCATTTTAAAAATTATTGTTTTTATTCCTCAAATACATATATTTGCTGCTCAATTATATCATTATTTTACCATAATGTAATTTCGGTATAAAGTCTGCAAAGCTATCTTCTAAATCTACTATTACTCAAACAAACATAAACATTTTTGTAAAGTTAGTATAGAAATGTGTAAGAAATTTACTCGGATGGAAGAACTGTCAACAACTACTTTTGCTTTTCATGGAAAACCTAGTGCTTCCTAACAAAGAAGACTCGGTGTAAGACCCCTACATAAACAAATTTATTACAAACATACTGTACATATAATTATCAACTTTGCTGAGATAGTTTCGTATTGGTAACCTACACTGTGCTATTCACAAGTGTAAATGGGAGTTACATGAAAATAATTAACAGTAGATAAACAATTAACAGTAAAGCCATTCTTCATTAATTATTTATTTGATCTAACTTCATATTTCGACTAACTAATGTTAATAACAGTTATTTGTTTATATTACATAAAAGCTTCGTCAAACCCACGCTGAAGTTGTAAGAACCTTAAAGCAGTGTTGGTTTATTACTTTTTTTTTACTTTATTTTTAAGTGATGGTGCAACTATACTGTGTTTATAATTTATAGACGTTGGACAGCTTTATAATAGTCCCATACTAATTCATTTTTACTGTTATCTTTTAAAGACTCGGGCGAAACCATTCTGCCTTGCTACAAAAGATAGTTTATAAACTAACCATTATTATTATAATGTAGGGGATATATTTGAATGAAATATTGTTTCGCCTATAATTTTAAGGGCTATTATGTTTAATGATAGTTCACAACCTCTAAGCAACTAGTAAAATTAAAAGACCGTGTTGATTATATGTTTCCTGGACGTTATATTGTCAAGCACCTCATTAAACGATTTGTATAACTTTACACATATAAAGTGATCGAAAATGGTACAAGAACGTTCATGATTGAATGTACTCTCTGTAATAACATAATTATTATTGGTGCATGAAGGAAAAATGTAACTGCGGAGTAAACTTATAGTAAGATATTTTAAAACTGGATAGTGACTTACTGATATTATTTGAGTGGCTTGAATATCAAATTTAGTCTGCGTTCAGATCATTGAACGATAAAGGTGTATTATATATAAAGAATGGACTTCTGATATACTTAGGTACACTTGCTCTAATATGAGAATGTGCTGGAGACTTACAGTGATAATTAATCCTATTACTTTTAGATTGAGGATTTGAGATTTATTGTTTATGGAATGAAAGCGAAATGACAAATTGTGCTCAAGATCGAAAACTGGCTATATTCCAAATCGCAAATTCTAGATAGAATTGAGACTTACCAACATCTTGAAGGTTTACATTTCATAACATCAAAATAGAGGTACTAGGATAAAGAAACTAAATTGAAGAGAAAGGTCTTCTGCAACCATGTATTTACAGGAACCTATCTTATAATTAACTTACATTTAAACTTACAATAGAACTTATATGTATACTTACAGTTACACTTGTACCAACACTTACACTTACACCTACACTTACCTTTAAACTTAAACATACACCTACAATTACATTTGTACTAACATTTGCACTTATACTTACATTTACAATAACATTTACATTTACACTTACACTTATACATACACTTACAACTACATTTGCCGTTATGCTTACACTTACAATTACATTTACACTAACATTTTCACTTACACTTACAATTACACTTCTACTACACTTACACTTACACTTAAACTTATACTTACACTTGCACTTCCACTTCTACTTCACCTCCAATTGCACTTCCACTGCCACAGCCACTTCCACATACTCTTCCACTCACATTTACACTTATACTTCCACTCATAATTGCACTTACAATAACATTTCTATTTACACTTACAATTACATTTATCCTTACAGTTGCTATTACCCTTACAGTTACACTTACAATTACACTTTCACTTACACTTACATTTACACTTACGTTTACCCTTACACTCACTTACACAAGAAACATTTGGTTTGAAATATAGAAATGTAATATTTATACACATTTGAACAAATTTTTATATTTACGAATATAATAACAACTTGCAGTTACATTTAAACTTACAATTACATTAAAACTTACACTTATATTTACACTTAAACTTACACTTGCACTAACAGGTACACTTATATTTACACTTACACTTACAATTGCAATTCCACTACACTTACACATACACACTACACTACATTTGCAGTTACTCTTACACTTACAATTACAATTGCACTAACATTTAGACTTCCACTTACAATTACACTTCCACTACACTCACACTTGTACTTAAACTTACACTTACACTTGCACTTAGACTTACACATACACATACACATACATCTACACATACACTTAAATTACAATTACATTTGCATTTTCACTTACACTTGCAATTACAGTTAAACTTGCACTTACCTTTACACATAAATTTACGCCTACATTTAGAATTTTGCTAAGACTAACACTTACATCTACCCTTACAATTACTATTACTGTTACACTTACACTTGGAATAACAGTTACATTTACATTTACACCTACATTTACACTAACCGTTATAATTACATTTACAATTACACATACACTTGTAGTTATACTTAGACTTACACACACTTACAATTACACTTCCGATACACTTCCACTCCATTTCCACTTCCACTTCCACATACTCTTCCACTCACACTTATACACTTACACTTCCGCTCATAATTACACTTACAATTACATTTATATTTGCACTTACAATTACCCTTTCACTTACACTTACATTTACACTTATACTTACGTTTACCACTACACTCACACAAAAAACATTTGTTTTGAAATATAGAAATGTAATATTCATACACATTAAAACAATTTTGTCGTTAGCTTACTCTGTTTTGTTTAGAATTAATACTCTTGGAAATAAAATGATACACATTTTTACATATGTATGCATATGCATTATGCATATGTAATAATGGAAAATTGGACTTACACTATACAACTTTGTTATATGCTTTACTTTGAAAAGCAACATTCTCAATCTGCATCTGATATTTAATATCATTCAGCTGGAGAGCGAAACTTAATTGATTAAACTTAATATATAAAATAGAGGCTATTAGTTCTTGGAATACTTAACCAATATAATTATTAAACAGCAACTTTTATCAGCACCGGTTGAAGTAGGTGATGTGATTTATAGCAAAACTGCTATGTTTATTTGTACTATCAAGAGACTTGGCGACAATTATATTATTTATACAACTCAGGAAAAGTTAAAAAAAATTTGAAACCACAATTATGGATTTGTTGTACCCTAAAATGCACTGTAAATCCCCAATAATGTTATTGTTGTTTGTTCGATTATATATTATATCGTAGATCCAGAAAATAACAATACAAAATTTAGAGGAATAGAAAAGTATAAAAGATACAGAGTGTTACATAGAAAAGCAGAGATACATCAGAAGAATGAAACGAAATAACAATCTGCAGGGTTTTTATTAAAAAAGAATAATACATAAATATACAGGGTGTTCCATTTCAGAAACTATTTACGTCGACACGCAAACTTTATTTTGAAAAATAGGTACATATGTTGCATTTTAACGCAACTTATTTCTTATGTATTAAAGAAATTACTAAGCAAAATATGAGGCATAGCTTATTAGTTCAGGTAGTTTCTATTATTTGTTAGTTATTGCCATTAATATTTCAATTTAATAGCGGTAAGAAAATACAAAAAATAGTTTTCTGGCTAGCATGACGCAAGTTTAAATCGTTGTAAATATAAAAAATTATATGTAATAACCTAAAAACTAGGTTTAAAGGCAGGATTGAGAATTTATTATCAACACGACGGGGGTCCGCCCAATTATACGGTTGTTTAAGATTATACATTTTACAAAATCCGGTTAAATGTTTACGTTTATTGCATTGACCTAACCTTGAATTTGAAATGCATTTTATTCGTTTGTTGCTATCTGTAAGTTAAATAAACAAAGTAAACAGGCGCACCTCAACAAAACGTTGTCAACAAACTAATGTTCAGTTTCTGCCCCAAAATAGATTTTCACGAAAGCAGTATTCCTATACTACCGGGAAACATACAAAACTAAAAATAGAACAGAAGAGATCGTCGCAAGTCTCTAATTAAACGTCTGTATCTAGACTTTAATTATAGCCATAAAGCTTGATTAGGCCATTCCCTACAGTAAAAGTCTTGGTGAGCAACTTTAAGTTTTTTACAGGGTGATCAACTATTTTGCTTTTTAAGAATGTAAATAGTCCTTTAAGGACATTTGTTTATTAATTTACTGCAGCATTAATATATATTTTCTGAAAAACTTTATGTTTGTTGGTTTAATACAGTTAAAATCTGATTTATTAAAATGAGTAAAGGAAAAGATATCCTGATACCCTTACATTTTAATATTTTAGATAAAATTTATATCTTCTGCATACCCTAGGCATCTCATAAAAATGAAGTTCCAACTTTCAAAGCTATCTCGCCGTATTAAAAACTTGATAAACTTTTGTCAATTACTGCATCTCATTTCAGATGGTAGTTAAAGTCTGGTGTCGTAACGTTAATAGAAGTTACACGAACTCGAAACTGCAGGCAATTTCTACTCCGGTGTCTGATACGGCGACGCACTCGAATGCAATGGATAAGCATTGGAGCATTAGAGAGACACTTTGACTGGAGCTTAACCATCATATAAGTGCACTTACGGTGTATGTCTTTCAGAAACTGTAAACACTTGTACGTTTCACCTACCCACATTAGTAAATTAATTCCAAATCCTGTACGAGCTCATCTTGACGATAACAAGTTGCTTGCTTCTGATAATTGAAACCTTGAAGCAGGAATTATTATCAGGCGCAGACTAAGCGTAACAAAATTAGATTTTCTTGTGGACAGGGTGAGCACTATTTAAATTATCTTCTGCGAACGGAATAATTTAATTCGCCTTCTAGACGGAACAATTCGGAATGCGTTCTATTTTTGTGAATAAAAGTCCGGTTTTAAAGGGAAGACGTCTTGATGTGCTCTCCCATGACTAATAAAACTCTTGTTCGAATTTCCGGAAGAGTTATATTACGTAACCACAAGACGGTATCTAATATTTCATTTATGTTCGGTCATTCGTCTCGGTTCGTAAGACAACTAAAATTCAGTAGAAAAGTGTGAAGGAGATCAGATCGCTTCTTATGCGGTCGCACATGTCGGCATTCCTATCCTTTCACGAAGTTTAGTATTTGTATTCAAGTGCAGCAGCGAGTTCGTTGAATTGGAAATTATTCGATTCGTTTTTGCGATGTGTTTCCTTATACGACATTTGTATTGCTACTGCAGTTGAATTTTTCATACTCTCCACCATTAAGCGACAATGCTATTTAATCAAATTTGATTTACGGCCATTGTGCCCACAATGATTTAGTTTCTGCTACAAGCGAAATACAGAAAAGGTCAAGCAGTGGTATTATTGCTAGTTTCAAGTTTAGGGCTCTGTGTCATTTAACGCGAACGTGCTGTAAAAGCATGATTAATGATAAAGAAACATTGAAAATTCTTGCACAATCGAAAAAAAACAAACTGTTAAAGTAAAAGTATGAGGGAAATATCCGCTGATTGACGATAATCAATCAATACATACCTTCAAACGCCTCCTTGAAAATTATTTAAAAAAGCGCACACGCGTTTTATAATACTAGTTTGAACAAAACTCATATGGTTGTTAGTCGACGGCAAAATAATAATTAGTTTACACTTAATTTCAAAATGACTTTCGGCGCCAACTTGTGACGTCACTGTCCTTTGCTACATGAGGTTCATTTAATGTTTCTAGAAGAAACATTAATCATTCTTGCAGGATAGAAAAAAAAATTATTAATATAAAGGTGCATGGAAAATAGTTTTCAATTAATGATAATCAATCAACAGATACATTCGAATGCAAGATTGATATTTATTTAAAAAAAACGCATACGCATACTGTGAAAATAATATAAACAGATCTTATATGGTTATTACAGTAATAAAAATACATTATAAATTATTTTTCCTAAATTCAAAAAATTTTTAGCGCCAACTTGTGACGTCAGTATGAGACAGTATCCTTTGCTTTCTTTTTTTAGTATAAACATTGAAAATTCGTGAACAATCGAAAAACGATGATGGTTAAAGCGAACGTGTGAGGAAAATGATTTCCTATTGAATATAATTATTTAATATCTACGTTCAATGCTTCCTTGAAAATTAATTAAAACTAAAATTTACATGCGTCCTATAAAAATAATTTGAACAAATCTTTTATGGTTATTACTTTATTAGTCCACTGCAACCTAATACTTAATGTATACTTAATTGCAAAAACATTTTCGGCGGCAAGTTGTGACGTCACTGTCATTCGCTACATCACGTTTATGTGTCGTTTCAAGAAGAACCATTGAAAAGACGTGCGAGATCGAAAATTCATAATTGTGAAAACAAAGGTGTGGGGAAAATATTTTTCGATTGATGATAATCGATCAACACATACTTTTAAACGATTCCTTAAAATTAATTGAACAAAATGTACACGCGCACTAGAGTAATAGCACGAAAAAACTCATATTTAGTTAGTCCAAGGCAAAATAATAACTAGTTTGTACTTAAATTCAAAAAAGATTTTCAGCGCCAATCTGTGACGTCACTGTCCTTTGCTATGTCGTTTATTTCATGTTTCTAGATGAAACGTGCGAAAAATATTCTTCGATGGAAGATAATGAATCAACGCATATTTTAAATGCTTTCTTGAATTTTATTTAAAAAAAGATGTATATGCATACTAGAACAATATGAACAAATCTCAAATTTAGTTAGTCCAAAGCAAAAAATTATTAGTTTGTATTTAAATTCGAAAAAGATTTTCTGTGCCAACATGTGAGTCACTGTGCTTTGCTACGTGACGTTTATTTTATGTTTCTAGATGAAACGTGCGGAAAATGTTCTTCGATGGAAGATGATCAATCAACACATATTTTAAACGCTTTGTTGAATTTTATTGAAAAATAGACGTGGATGCGTACTAGAATAATATGAACAAACCTCAAATTTAATTAGTCCAAGGAGAAATAATACTTGTTTTTAATACTCGTTTTACACTTGCTTCTATTACGTCGCTTTATAATTATGTACATAAGAGATAATGAAAAGCTATATTTGATTCTGGAGGTCTTTCCTTCGGCAAATTGCTGTAAAAAGATGCACTCAAGAATATTTAAATTAGCAGGCTAATTGTTTAAAATTTAGTAGTTTTTTTGATCAAGTGTTCCCCGAATTAAAGCTAGATAAATCCCTAGTCCATCGATGGTTAGAAAGTTTGAAGTTAATCTACCTATTGTTGAAGATTATCCATCATAACAATCAACTATGTGTAGAAATAACATGCGCACAACATATACAATAACGTTTGCTAGTACGAAGTAATTCTAGGTTATGTTAAGCAAATAAATAAAATCATGAGAATGCAAGTCTAATAACTGGGTTTTCATAAAAATAGTACAAATGTTGTTATTGTACATCTCTTGAATCACAAACTTTAAAGTTCTAATCAGAACTAAATCTGCTTCCATTCAAGAAATGAAAGGAGGGAAATCGTACAGGATGTTTACATTCCGAACTTCAGGAACTGATCGGCCACAAGGTAGTGACAGAGGTTTACTGTATAAATTTATATGCAAAATCGCTACTAAGCTATAGGGTGTTTGAGCAAAATTAAATTTTTTATATTTCGCAAATAACTTAGGCAGTATCGTCACATCCCATAAATAAATTTGAAATGAGCATATTCTTCATTGTTAAATAATCTTGGATAGATGACATGGCCTTTTGGTCCCCCTGCTGGTCACCGCCCTCTTCTCTGCCACGTGCCTCTCCTAAGAATTAAGGTAGAAGCACGGGGGGCCTAGAGTTTAACATCGATTTCGAAGACGGTTAAATCCTATTATTAATAATTGTAGCAAAATACATTAAATAAACGCCAACAAACAGTAAAAGATGCCTGACACATAGGATATAACAATTGAATTTGAGAATTTTAATTAATTAATACCACTATTCAAAATATTATTTTAACATTCTCTTTCTCGAACGGTGTTGGGTTTTCGGCTTATGTTTATACACCAAACATCTACTATGGTAACGTTTAAAATAAAATTTTCCAAAGTTTATATGATAAACTTTAGATCACTCTATTGCTTGCTTGTGATTCCAAATTTAAATGCAGGAATTTTTTTTCAATACCATGGCGCTGCAGTACAATTATAATTTTACATTTCTAAACAAATGCAAGTATTAATCAAACAGTATTCAAAGTTGAGCGACGATCCGAGCGGTCACCACTTGTATGGTGACCGAACACCTACACTAACCCACTGCTACCCTCGTACCTCGGAGAGTACGTAAAACCGTCGGTTGGTCCCTCTGGGTTAGTGCCACGACACTAACTACTTTAAACATGATTAAAGTGGCAGCAGGGTGTGAAACTGCCTTCGGGCCGCCCCGCAAACATTTTCCTAACTTATTTATTTAGTTCCATTTTTATTCCCATCGTAAAATATAATAATTCTGGATACTTTTGGGTCTTATTTTGTTGAACATCAAAGACTTGTATTTTTCAATGTTTAAGTTTATTCTTTGACATTGGAACTATCTCTTACAAGCGAAAACGGTTCGACGTTAAAGATGTACTTATTAGTAAAAAAATAATCCTTCCAAACTTCTGAATTAATGGTAAGCTGAATAAATAATAGGGTAGATAGTTGGAATACAAACAAAATAAACCAAACAGTCTCGCATATAGATTAAAAATTAAATATTAATAATCAAAGTCAATACCACGCAGAAGCTTAAATATAAACTAAAATATTAGACTGCTTACAAATATCAGATTTGAAAAATTATTTTTGTTACCGTAATTAACTTTTAGATTATGTTTTTAGTAGGATTACTATTGCTTTTCACAACCATAACGAGTGAGCCATATTCTTTACTAAAGTGTGATATACGGAGTGTTTAAAATCAGAAGACAGGTAGTTTACCATCGTATAGTAGTCATCAAAGCAAATAAATGTCTTGAAAGTCATATGGCCGCAAACCAATTATTTCAGGGATTCAGGCGATTTTACTATTTAATCGATAAACTGCTTTTCGAAACAAAATGTATCTTTTTAGTACTTATTTACTGTACACAATTGAATCCCGTACCATATCCAGAGGGTACAAGCCTTTACATCTTTAGTTTATGCTTCAAGAAGATGGTTTCTAGATTCATACTGAGGAATCCTACAGAAAATCCAACTTTGCTGCCAATATTTCATTTACCTATGGAGCTTGTTTTACGAATAATGATATTATCAGTTTGCATAATAATCATGTTTGGGCAGACGAAAATCCTCGCTGTTGTAGAGTAAAGATATCAGCATTCATTTTTGTTAAGTGATTGGCTGGGTATTTTGTAATTATATCTTGACTTCTTGAATAACACTGTAGGACCATCACTATTGGAAAACGTGCCCCTGAATAATATGGTTGACCTGTGATTTAGGCACGATGGGGCTCCTCCACACTTTTCAATCATTGTAGAAAAATACCTGTAACAATATGTAGATAGGGTTGAGGGGTATTTTTGTTTAGCCATCTGGATCCTTAACTAACTAGACGTTTGAATTTGGACAAATTTACTTGTTACCTTTCCTGTTCGTTTTTCACAGTAGTGCAATTTATTTTCAAAAAAACAATATTTGCTGAAGCAATTGGTTTGTGGACATTTATGTTGATTAAGACCTTTTTTCTTACACACCCTGTATAGCACTGTCAACGTTTTCAACTACTTATAGCTTGTGTAGTATTTAATTTACTACTGACAAATATATTTTATGCTTAAATTATACACAGTTGTAAAGAACATCTTTATCTATTTAATATTTATATTTTCTGAATTGTTTCTGAAAAACAGCATCCCAGGCTAGCAATTTCCATAGTTATATAATTGAAATTAAAAAATTTATTGCAGTCTCAAGTCCAATATTCCAACTAAAATTTAATAATGTTTTTAGTAATCAGTTCTAATACTACCTTTTATTAATGCGCATTCTTGAAATCCCGATTCATTCTGAAAATGAATTTTTAATTTATTAAACTTCAATTTAATTTAATTTGAAACATTATAAGCAAGAATGGGGCTTCAGGAATTTTTGATGTTTTCTCCTTACAATGCAAACCTTGGCTACGCCAATTCATGTAAGGTTAACACGATACTTAACACTGTTACTCAAGTTAGTATGTGTTGCATATTACAAAAACAAAGCCATTACGCTGAGGAGGTTCCCGCATCTTTAATCGAGTCGGATAGCTGCTCTGAATTCTTAAAAACTAGAAGAATTTTTCCTGCATTCCTGAAACATAGCCAGTTTGAAAAAGCTTAATTTATCAGATCTTACTTAGTAAAATTCTATAATTAAATGCTCTTTAAAGAATGCTTAAGAAAGCAGCTAGAACGGTCTTCTAATTAAAAATTTAATAGGTCTGGAAGCTGTTTCCTCATAATTCGCTTAACGCAAGTTAAGATTGGTTTGCCCATCCTCGAACAGGAATTTGTAGAATTTCAATAAATTGCCGAAGGGTCGTCGGTGAGCGATAATGGGAATACGATATTATTTTCGGCCTAGCAAGGTCGGGAAAACAATCAGAAAACTTCGCATAGTTAAATGTTAACGATGAGAATATTTTAATGAGTATACGGAGAAACTCGAGCGTGAGAAGTGTAGGTGAAATATCGAATTTAACTCACAAAAGATTGTGCTGTAGGTTACTAGAGTTGAACTGAATATATCACGAACGATTACCTAACCACTTTTGCTTTTATTACATTATTAGAATTTAAATTGGTTTAAATAATAAAACAGCCGTTGTTCTACTTAGATTTGTCAATTTCTTTCTAGTTTCGTAGAAATCGACAGTCAAAATGTAAAGTGCTTATTAGAAAATTGATAAATAGTTGAAATTTACATAGAAAGGACAACTTTCGCTAGCACAGATCCCATATGCTTCCTAAAATTTATGGCTAATAGCAAAAAATTTGAAAGTAAATTCGATTTAACTTTCCATTACGCCGGAGAATTACCGAAGATGTTTTTATTTACCGCTCAGAGGAACCGGGAAACTAATTCTGCAAGCCCATCAACTCTTTCAGTAGCTAATGCGGATTAGTGTAAAGCGGGTTAAAAAGGCAGAAGTAATAAGATTCTAGAGCTTCGACATTATATGTTGTACATTTCGGGTTAGACAAGGGTTCGCAGAACCCCTCATCCTTGCCTGCTCTCGGGAATTACCAGCCCAGTCCAAACTGGAAACATTAAAAGTCTTTTAGGTCAAAATTTCACTTGCTAATTGGTAATATGAGTTTTATAGAATTAACGTCAGGACATTTTCGTACCGAACCCTGTACTATTTCGGTGACATCTTCAATTAGCTAACTTTCCTTAATTAACATTCAAAGATGTCATCCATTCGTATTTGGAGTCCCCGGTGTATTACTTGCAGATATTGGGTTGAACTTATCGAGATACCGCCGTGTGGGCGTTTTAATACTCCGGTATTGTGGGTCAACAAGATTGCCGTGGTCGTCATACACACCTACGAACTCGAATAGGAGGAAGTAGGGCTTTAAAATTTCGATATAAATATGGGTTAGTATGTGAAAACCCCATAAAGTAACCTGAATCTCCTTATGAAAGTAACCAGATTGTCTAGATGCATCTGTTTCTTGAACTGTTCTATTACACAGAAGCGGCTGAAATGATAAATAAATTGCTAGGATATTGTTGGAGGATATTAAATATTCTTGCGTTTAGGTGCATATCTTAAGAATGTAATTTTGCAGTCATAACTGTGTAATCCGCAGTGCAGACACAAGAAAATGCTAGTTTAATTTTCTGCGTTCTATACAGACGTATGCAATTTAAATTCCTTATGTTTCCACTTTAAAGTTTAATTTCCTACCGGCAAATGAAACACAGATAAATAAAACTGAATTAAGTTTTATAGACGAATGTTACATTTAGGGTAAGAAATTTATGTATGTTACTGTAAAAGCCCGAAATATGGTTAATCCTGAGTTTAACGCGTACAACCTAGGATTTATCAAAATCGAGAGGTAAATGTCTTCTTCTTCTGCCTTCAAGGATTAGGCATTACTGCCTGTTCCGAATTTTACGTTATCTTATATATGACCA
Source organism: Limonius californicus (assembly GCA_014611495.1). NCBI lineage: Eukaryota > Metazoa > Arthropoda > Insecta > Coleoptera > Elateridae > Limonius > Limonius californicus. Next base: position 13,628 of record JABXWE010040412.1, on the reverse strand, counting down.
TCTTTTCTTCGGTCGCCCTACGTCTCTGCGTCCCCTTGTATGGTATTTTAAGATTAGTTTCGGTATTAGTTCTTCTTTCATCCGATGTGTTGTCTCCAGTTATCTGTATACCCTTCTATCTTGTCATTTACCCTGAAAATTTCTAATTCCTTTCTTATTTCTTCGTTTCTTATTCTATCAGTTCTAGTGCATCCTTTAACACCTCTGAGGAATCTGATTTCGGCTGCTTGTATTTTGGATCTGTTCTTTCTATTCATTATCCACGATTCACTTCCGTAAGCAAGTACAGGGACGGCCATGGTCTTGTAAAATTTTAGTCTTGTTCCCTGTCTCGTTTTGTATTTTAAAGTTCTGTTGATTGTCCCTGAAATTTATGTACCTTATTCTCAACATCTTTATCATTCTTATATGTGGTATCGCAATCTAAATAATTGAAGTGAGAGACCTGCTCTAATGTCGTATTGTTTATTATTATTTTCGAGTGTACTATTTGTTTACCTTCGAAAGCTATTATTTTTGTTTTGCTTTTTGATATTTTCAGGTTGTAGTCTTCGCAGAGTATTTTGAAACGATATGTAGATCTCTGCAGATCATCTTCGCTGTTTTGTATTAATGTTAAATCATCGACATATAACAGTAAATTTAGATAATTTCCTTCTCGTAGTTTTATCTCCGGATTTACTAGCGGTTTCCAGAGTTTAACTACAAAAAAAAGAGTATGGAAAATGTTAAGACCTACAAAGAAACCAGTCAATGAATATAGAGAAATAAATCCGCTAGAGATCCATAGATGTACGGATTACTTCAAGCAACGATGAAGGAAACATACCTATACCGAAAACAGAAACACCAGAACTAGACTGGAGAATCACAAAAGAACAAGTGACAAACGCGATAAGAAAATCAAAAAATAGAAAGACACCAGGAACAAACACAATCAGGAATGAACAAATAAAGTAGGGAGGACAGACCCTAGCGAACGAAATAACGACGCTATTTAACAAAATAGTCGAAGCGGAAAGGGTACCAGAAGAATGGAAAACCAGCATAACCGTACTGATATTCAAAAAAGGGGACAAGGGAAACCCGGAAAATTACAGGGGAGTATCACTGTTAGACACAATGATGAAGTTGTTCGCTGGAATAATTGCCGAATCGATATGTGAAGCGGTACCTATCAAGGAGGAACAACAAGGCTTCAGGAAAAGCCGATCCACAACAGAGGCCATATACCATTCGTCAAATTACTGAAAAAGCCATCGAGTTTAATAACCCAGTTTATTTGTGCTTCGTCGACCTAACAAAAGTTTTTGACAGAGTAAAGCTACCAGATGTGACCGACATACTACAAAAGAATAACGTTCCTCTCAAAATTATCAGACTCATAGAAGAACTAAACACGAACTGCTGCACCAGAATCAGAACGGGAGGTAAACTAACGGAAAATATCCCAATGAATACCGGAATCAGACAAAGTGATAGTTTAAGTCCAATACTGTTTAATCTAGTGATGAACAAGATCATAGAAAGTGTATAGCCAATGGAAGGATATAAACTAAGCAACCACAACCTGAACATAGTATGTTATGCAGATGAGGCGGTCCTTATAGCTAACAACGAAGACAATCTACAAAGAATCCTGCATAAATTCAATACCACGGCTGAGGAATACAACATGGTCATCTCAGTTGAAAAAACGAAATGTCTAACAGCCTAAAGAACCTAAGATGTAAGCTGGAAATAAACAGAAAAACAATGACATTCAATTACCTGGGAGTAATAATAACAAGTGATTGTAACCTCCAAGAAGAAGTAAACAACCAGGCAAAAAAAGCGGTTACTGTTTCAGGAGCACTGAGAAATATGACATGCAGGAATAAATATCTCAGAAGAGAGTGTAAAACAAGAATCTACAAAACCTGCGTTCGCCCAATACTGACGTATGCCATAGAAACAAGAGCCGATAACTGCAAAACAAAACAAGCACTAAGAACGACGGAAATGAAGATATTAAGAACCATAGTGGGAAAAATAAGACTCGACCACGTCAGAAACCAAAACATCAGAGACCAATGTCATATACAGGACATCGTGAGATGGGGGAGAGAAAGAAGGAGGCAATAGAACCAGCACATCTCAAGAATGGACACCGAAAGGATAGTAAAAGTAACTCGCGATAGGAAGCCAGAAGGATCATGACCACCGGGAAGACCCCTAAAAAAATGGCGAGACAGTTGATCATCAATCTCCCAAGAACAGAGAGACTAAAATCCAGTAAAACACAAGTCAAATGACCTAACGTCAGAAGAAGAAGAACTACATCGTCAATATAGATATTAAATAAAGTACGTGATGGTCCACACCCATGATCTGATAATTTCTATTAGATGGGTATAGAATCCTCTTTCTTGCATTACGTCCTGGAGGTTATATCTATTTACGCAATCAAAAGCTTTTTAGAAATCTACAAATGCCATGTGGGTTTCTAAGTTGAATTCTCTTCATTTTTCAATGCTTCTATTTAAGATGAATATATTATCACTGCATGACCGGTTTTTACGGAATCTGGATTGTTCTTCATCTAGTAGGACTTCAGAAATAGGTTTCAGTCTTTCATTAGTTATTCTAGAATATATTTTGTAAGAGCTGCTTAGGAGGATAATTCCTCGGTAGTTTGAGCATTTTGAGCGGTCCCCTTTTTTATATATTGGTAAGACTTCTGCCGTCTGCCATTCTGTGGGGATCTTCTTTTCCCGCCAACATTCATTTAGAAGATGTAGTAGTCTAAATTCGAGAAGTGATCTTCCATGTTTTAATAATTCTGTGCTAATCCCATTGGGCCCTGCGGCTTTCCGATTCTTCATTTTCTTTAAGATTTCTCTTAACTCATTCCACAATTTAGGTCCTCTAGCTTTCTTTATTTTCTTTTTTTTCCCAACTGCTTCGTTCGCTTTGATAATACAGGTTTTTATATTTTCCGATTCATTCATTCATTTAATGTCAATGGTGGTGGGCATACGCAGTAAGTGTTCTTGTAATCTGTTTTGATATAAATATCGTATACTTACATCTCTGAGGAGTTGTACGTTAAAACATTTTCCTTATCACCTGTTTTCATGGGATTTTGGTTTTTCCATTTTGTTAATAGACTAACAGGGGCTACTAAAAGATATTGGTCTGAATTTACATCACTTCCTCTATAAACCCTTGCGTGTTACACAAAGTTTGTCATTTTATTGTTTACTATTACATAATCAATGATTGATCGTAGTTCTTTTGCTAATAAGGTATATTTGTGTATATCTTTTTTCTTGAAAAGCGTGTTGGATACCTTTAGTTCATTGAAAGTTGAGAACTACCGCAATTCCTGTCCATTATTATATATAGTGTTTTCGCCATATGTATCTACAGTCCCTGGGATGGGGTCATTTCCCACTCTTGCATGTAGTTCTCCACTTATTATCAAGTGATCTGTCTTTGTATATTTATCTACTACATTCTGTAGCTGTTTATAAAACTTCTCTGTTTCTTCTTTTTTGCCCTCTTCGGGGGCGTATACTCCAGTAATCAGTATATCTCCTCTATTTATCTTCAATCTGGTTGTTGCTATCCTTTCATTGATATACTCATAGCTTAGGTACAATTTTACTTTTACATTTTTTATTTATCATAATTGCGACTCCACTACTGGCACGTCTGTTTTGAGATATTCCACCATAGATCATTATGTAATTATTTGTTTCTTTTGTGACTTTTAATTTTTTTTTGTTTCAATTATAACTGATATATCTATTTTTCTCTGTATAAGTTCTATGTCTAGTTCAATTATAGATAAATGTCCGAAATGGTATTCGATTAGATGCAATTTCGGGCTGTTACCTTTCGGACACAATAACTCCTAAAATTTACAAACTACCATAATTCATATTCATAATTCAACATCATAATTATGTGTCACACCTTCAGGATTTGTTTCATCCCTGAAGGTATCTGATTAACAAAATAAAACACTCTCCTGATTGTTTCCGTGGGGTATGTAGGATTGACTTGAAGACGATATGGAACTATGGAAGTTTTATTTACGGTTTTTTTGACACGTGTCTACAGTAATGCTACTCGTGTAATTTCACTTCACCCCACATGGAACAAAACTGAGTCATAATAGATATTGCATTATCCGAAAGAAATATGGAAGGAGATCCAAAGTGAAAATGTCAAGGAGTTGATATACTATATCGTCTACCGAACGAAGGGGCCGAATAATAACGAACTTCGTGAGGTGATCTTGGTAGACCATAATAAATGTCTTGTAGTACCTTTATGTAAATGTACCAACAGAAGTTTGTAAATCCTGGGACTTACCGTGTCCGAATGGTAAAATATCGAAATTATATCTAATTGAATAGTATTTCGATTTTGGTGAATCCTAAGGAGTACACGTTAAACCTAGGATTACCACATTTCGGGATTTTACAGTAACATTTATACAAGGAGTTCCAAGCGGACTGAACCATAGGAAGCATGCATGACAAGTTTTATTTTTCGGTCATGTGTAATGAAACATTCTTATGACTTATCTTTAAATTTTAAGGTTCTACCAGCAAATAGAGAACAGATAAATAGAATTTTAAGCAGAATACAATTTTAACTGCATATGTTGATACAAATTACCGTTGGTGTACATTATTTTTATATACCGGATTTTCCGAGCGACTGAACCGTAGGTAAAACGCCGGGATAATTATATTTTACCTGAATTTATTTCTACAGGTTGCTTTCAGTAACAATGTATCCCATTGTTATTTAAAAAACGTAACAATTCAAACAATAATCATTTATTTTTGTTAGTTCCGTTCGATCATATGCAATGTAAAATCCTTATGATATAACTTTGAATTTCAATTTTCTACCAGATGGTATTAATAGGCTATAATTATATAGCAAGCTACACTGTTACATAAAGTAAACTGGAACATAACATCTGGGAAAATATAATTTCCCATGCAGTTTTTTTTTAGTAGATTGTTAACTTTAAATGGATATATTACAATTAATATCTATATATTTTACAAATTCTTCCACTAATGAAGTACGATTTTTTAGTTTGGATCTATTATTTCATTTCATAATCGTGATCCTTGCTTGTACCGCTTGCTCAGTGTCGAGGCGGTATGAGGCAAAGCTAAGTTAGTTTGTGCTATGCACAACACGGCCCGACTTCATTTGATTCCCAATGGCAAATGGAAACCGGGACCCAGTACCGACCACCCAGGGAATTACAAGTATTTCCAATCCTTGGACAGATGTGAACCGGGAAGCGTTCGGACTATTATATCCAAAGCCTGGCTGTCTTACCACTGAGCCACCCCAGTCCATTTAGGATCTATTATTTACCAAAGTAAATCTCACACCACGTCTAATTACTACCATATACTCCCGCTGCTAATATAAGCGATAAAGAGTAGATAAGTTTTATAAATGGCGTGATTGGTCAATTATATCACCTATATTGTCATTTTCGAACATAAAATGCGAGGGTCTGTATTTTTACTACATATTTATAAATTAAGGTCACTTTAACATCAAAGGATTAAAGTTTGCAAAGTCAAAAGTTCCGCCAGGCGTGATGTCTTATTCCTCTTTTGTAGGGACCACGGTTGGTGTTGGCGGTGCTTTATGAGATTTTATTTGTGACTATAACATAACCTATTCTGAATACAGGATGGACAATGAAAACGAAACAGACCCGATTTTTCATATTGATCGTCATTTAAAAAAATCGCTTGGGTCCGTTAATTTTGTTTTGAGGAGCCGGTTAAAATCCACCTTATCAAAGAATTAAACGAAGATAACCTTGACAGACGTTTAGGTTTTTACGGGGGTATGAGTGAATGTATAATTAATAACCCAAATTTGCCTTTTAACATTTGCTTTTCGGAGGATTGTTCATTTTTTGTGAACGTGATTGTTAGTCGCCATAATTGTCGATATTGGGCCAACCCACACATATTTCATGAAGTTCATACTCAAAATCCCAAAAATTAAATGTGTGGGCTGGGATTTATGCGATCGCGTTGTTGGTCCTTTTTTCCTACCAGGAAATCTATCAGGAGAAATGTATTGGAATTTAATACGAGATCATGTTGATTCAGCAATAACGGAAATTATGGAAAAAATGACCGTTACAATGTGAATGAGTTGATGTTTCAACAAAACGGAGCACCTCCACACTATGTTCTTGCTGTTTGTTAGTATCTGGACGAAACATTTCCTGGTAGATGGGTTGTCCGAAGGGGACTAATGGAGTGGCCTGCGAGATCACCAGATTTAAGCCCTTTAAACTTCTTTCTGTGGGACCACATAAAAAGTAAAATATTTGTACTTAGCCAGAATCCCTAAATGATTTGCGTCAACGGATTAACAACGAATTCCGGAAAATTACTCCAGAAATGCTTCAGAACGTCCGAAACCGTTTTCAACAAAACCTGTACTAGGATATGGATGCTGGAGGTCAATATTTCGAACATTTAATAATGTGAAAGTTAAGGTAAATTTCTTAATCAATAAAACATTACTGGTGTAAATTATGGTAAAAGTGAAAAATCATGGTGTTTGGTTCATTTATTTTTGGCGGGTTACTATTTTTAAAAGGCATTTTCCCGAAAACTACTAATCCGATTTTTGAAAAACTGGAAAGCGTTTAAACGAGAATTTAATACCCTTTAAAATGATGTATCATTCGACACCCGTTCCTATTTAGAATTTTAGGGGTGAAGCTCACCACCTCTAGGAGGTTGAAGTGACAGGGTTGAAAATAAATGCAAAACGTTTGCTCCTCAAAACTAAAATTGTCGGGCACAAGCGGTTTTTTAAAAAATGACGATAAATATGAAAAATCGGGTCTGTTTCGTTTTAATTGACCTCCCTGTATATGTGTATATACGTATGAGCTTTTTATTTTCTTTCGTTTTGCGCTACAAAATACAAATATCATACCACTTTAAGATGATACAAACTTTATTCTATATTGTCATAAAATTATTTGTGAGAATATCCTATAATATATAACTTTATATATTAATTTCTAAACGAGCAATAATAAAACTACTTAAATAAATAAAGGGCAGGTGTAAAAGTACTATGACATCACCACTGCGTGCGGTAAAATCTTTTCTAATTAAAGCATAAACCTATTTATCTATTTTGCATGGACTTACTTAGCTCACACCTTAATTATAATTTAATTTAACCAATACCAATACTTTATTCAAACACAGCTAACATAAGGAAGGTGCTTATGATTTCTAATATATAAAAATTCTAAATTATAATTAAGGCGAACTTTGATCTGTTAGGAGGTGGCCGTGGGCTAGATGTTAGCGCGTTAGACTTATACGCCGAAGGTCCTAGGTTCAATTCCCAGTACCGGAACATCGGATATTTAACAAACCAACGAGGTATTCTGCCTAGTAAATTTTCTCTGGACTAGAAGTGTTTACACTTCCCGTGGTTCGGAGCCCACGTTAAGCTGTTGGTCCTCTATGTCTGTGGTACTTTAAACGCGCAACACACGCATAGGAGAGAAGATCGCTACATTTCGTAAGAGATACAGCACTCTAAGATGATCTCTTAATTGGGTTGCATAAAACATATACTTAGGCTCATTATACAGGGTGTTTATTAAACATCCGTCACAAATTCAAGGGATTATTCCCCGGACTATTCTAACAATATTTTGCCCTTTGATGATTTTTGAAAAGCCGCTTTGTTTCGAAAATACAGGACGAAAAAATTTTCGATAATAACAATTACATGTAAAGTTTCTTAATCTATAAGAACTGTTGAAAATGACTACCTCCAGCTACGATGCAAGAATCCAATCTTCTCCTCATTGACTGCCGAATTCTTTCAAAAACACCAGGGTCGTTTCTTATTGAGTTACACCCAACATTTATCCGATTTCTTAAATCTTCCACATTTTCCACTAGAGTAGAATAAACTAATGACTTTAGATGGCTTCGTAGGAAATAATCCAGGGGGTTTAAGTGCGGGGACCGAGCAGGCCACAAGTGAGGTCCACCTCGACCAATCCAGCGATCTCCGTATGTTACTAGTAAAAACTCACGAGCAACCACACTAAAATTCGTTGGTGCGCCATCGTGCATAAACCACATTGCATTTCTTGTTGCCAGTGGTACATCCTCCAGAAACTCAGGTAGAGTTTGTTCCAAAAAGTTGCGATACACCTCGCCTGTAAGTCTTCCTGGTAGAAATACCGGTCCAATTAGCCAGTCATCCACAATTCCAACCCAAACGTTCAGTGAGAACTGATGTTGAAAACGATCTTCAAGTACCTCATGTGGATTTTCTTGCATTTCTTGCTTCATCGGTAAAAAGAATCAGCGTCAGTAGTTGAGGGATTTGAACCAATATGTGCAAAAGCCATTGACAGAATGCAATACGTGGAGGAAAATCAACAGGAAGAAGTGGCTGAACGCGTTGTATGTGGTATGGGTACAACAAATAGTCCCTAAGAATTTTCCAAACAGTCCCATTACTTACATTCAAAGTATTTGCAATTTTTCGAGTAGAAGTAGGTACCTGGATCTTCCTCCATCATGTTCAGCACATTCTCTTCTACTTCTACCGTTCTTACTGTTATTGGGCTTCCTGGTCTTCCATTTCGTTTCAATGTGCCTGTTTCATGAAGACGTTGATGAATACTTTGCAAAGTTTTTCTATCAGGAACATTACGGTCAATCGTTCAATGTACAACCGCCCAGCTTGTAATGAATTGCCATCAGCAAGTCCACAAATGAAATGCATTTCAGTCATCTCGGCGTTCGTATAGCTATTTATGATAGAGGGCTTCCTTAACAAAAGTTTAAGTATTAAAGACAGAAAATACACGTCAAACAACCAAATCAATCAATCTCAACAAATTCGACACATACAAATTGATCAATCACGAGACGTATTCAAATGAAATCCACGTTTAACCTGATTTTCTTTTCAATGTCTGCACTTGCCAGCTGTTAGTGAATAAAACAGCCGTTCTTAGTAACCGGAATGTCGTTAAAAGATAACAACGCATTTTAAAAATTTTTTATACTTGGTAGTGTACAGTGTACAGTACAGTGTAGGACGCCATACTTTTATTTCGGCTACATTAATAATGTGAAAAATATCAAAATTGGTTTTGTCGAAAACTTTTCTCGCCCTGTATCTTCGGAACAAAGCGGCTTTTCAAAAATTATCAAAGGACAAAATATTCTTAGAATAGTCCATGGAATAAAACCTATGTTTAATAAACACCCTGTATTTTGTGAATAACCGTGTTAATGGAATATTAGTTATATTCTCTATAAAAAATATAATTTTGATTCTTAAATTCATATAAATTTGACAAAGTAAGCCAAGAACACAGTACGATTAACTCTGTTGACATCAAATAGAGTAGACTTAAGTTCATTTTTATAAATTTGAGATGTGGTCAATGACTCACTAGTAAATTGGGAATTACAGTCCTAGATATATAATTATATTGTCAAATCCTTGGTAAAAGTGGAAAAGCCAATTCATATTTATGATCTAGCTTGAAATGTCTAAATTGAACCCAAATCATTTTGACATTAACACAAAGTATTTTAATGTAGCCTTCGACGTACAAACAAAATTTCGATTAAGAAATCGTTTTACGATAGAACTTTGACAAAATGAAACTGAATTTCGAAACCATTAAATTATACAACAGAAAGTAACGACTTCTATACCACACCTTACTACACAGGCTCTTAAAGCGATTTTATGTGAAAAGTTTTATATTTTTAAATTCCTTAACAACCTGGCTGACTGTTGTTATAACATATACGCTCTAGGAGTTCTTTGTTATTGCAGGTTTGATCCAGACAGTCTTGCTCTTTTTACTGCTACGATTATTCTTGGTAATTCTAGATCTGGTTCTTCTAGAGTATAAAACATACGTTTGTGGAAGTTTGCATTGAAATGAGGTGTGGAAGAGAAAAGTAAATTATTTAAACGCAAGTAGCGCCCCATAATTTTGATAAATCTTATCAAATATGAACAAACGGCCTAACTGCGGCTTCATATGCAAACATCTGGTTGCAAATTCGCATCTGTAATACATCTGGTGCAGAGTGGAATTGATGTCATAAATATTTACAGGAATTGATTTTTCGCAGCTTTAAAATGGAAATTCAAACAATTTTCTTTTAAGCACTGCGGGAGCCCTTGCGTGGCGTATATTTTTTAATTTCAAACAAAGTTGCGGCCGCAATTCACCTAAAAAATTATTAGGTGCTTTACCTTTTGTCGAGGCCGCATATTTATTAAACGCTTCACGCAAAACAGTTTATTAGAGGAGCTTTAAGCTCTGTAGAGCTAAGCCTAATAAATTGGCTAATTTACCCACGAAAAGTAAGACTTAATGGCCATATTTTAAATCTTAATTGCTTGAATTTGTAATTAAGGTGCTAATTTTCATTTCGGTGTAGAAAGGTTTTGTCCTAATATCCGGTCATAAAATGGGATAATCTGGTTACCACAAAAATATTCTAAATAACCACTTTTTAATGAACAGCACATAATTAGACCTCCTTAAATCTTTTGTGTGGTTATGTGATATTTACAATGTTTCTTGTTACACACGAATATTGTGTAATCTTCCTGAAAAGGTCAAAACAATCAAAATGTCCTCAACCTTGTAATTGAATTATTCGAACACAGATTTATGGACTATTTATACAAACGAGAACGTATTTCGGATTTTTCCATGTAATACATTGTCCACTATAATTATAGCGATAATAAATTCTTGCATGTGTGATATTTTAATTCCGTTTGTTTTATTGCAGAATATCCTGGATAAATTCAACCCGGGAGCACGGCAGATGATTAATGCTGGGAAAGCTTACCTAAAAGCTCTCCATGGTGAGTAGAAAAATCAGTTTTAAGTACGCTTACATGCAGGAGTAGTAAAGCGGTGCAGTATTATGTCTGCAGAGCGAGCTTTGTAAATATGAAAATTTAAAGGGTTATTGATTCCCAAAGGATTCACCCGGAAAATGACTAACTTTAATAACAATAATTTTTCGCGCGTGAATAATCTATTATCCTTGATGGGAGTTTCAACATTCCCAGAAAAAATGATAACGAATTTCTATTTCTGTAACTTTCGGCGGCGCCTGGGGCGCGAATGCAATTACAGAGAAAAAAATTGCAGGCCCGGAACAAATTAGTGAACTTTATTTCAGGTGTTAAGTTCGTGACGGCTCGGAGGGATAGCCCAATTTTGAGAATGTTGGGTGGCTGCAACATCTCCAAAAGAGCAATTGTAACTTGAGGCTATTTGATGTTCTAAAATTCTATACATGTAATTTGATCCATCTGAGGAAATATTTTTGTGCTTCGTGTCATAGTATGATAATTTAAACCATCACTTATTCTAGAAGGTTTTTAAAATGGCCATTTCTAGAAAAAACTTAATTAGTAAAATAATTCCTTGGAAACTTTGAAAACATCTTCAGTGATAATTAATTTTAAATATCTTTCTTATATTTATTTCCTCGTAAACGTGCTAAAATTGATTAGCGCCGCTTCTAAATTTTTATTAAACCTCTGAATTAGGGCAAAGTCGTTTCCTTTATTACATAAATTAAAGCCTTGTGAATTTTCATGGCGTGAATTCGAGTTTGAAACTTTATACATTTTGTTCACGTTCTTCTTATTGATTACTGTCTTTAATTTCGAATGCTGACATATAAATGAGTTCATTACAAAATGTCACGTAGATAATACAGCACCCGTAACTCGCAAGTTCAAAGATAATAAATTAAAACTAGAACCCTCTCCGGAATTTTAAATTATATTAATTAAAACATGTAGATGTAATCTGATGCGGTAGCAATAGTCCGAGGTTTGTGCATTTTTTATAAAGTTTAATTAGAGAGTGCAGCTTTTAAAACCAAATACCGCAGGTGTGTCCATGCAAAATGTTAATATTTAATAAGAAGCATTTTTAAACGTAACTTTGCTATTTTTATTAATGTTCTTCTTCTTGCGTTGCTTCTCCTAGTGGAGGTGAGCTATAATTAGGGCTATCCGTACTTTAGATACTGCTGATTTACACAGCGTTGTAATGCTTTTTCCATACCACTCGCGGATATTTCTAAGCCAGGACATTTTCCTTCTTCCTCAACTTCTTTTATCCTCGAGCTTTCCTTGGATTATCAGCTGTAGGATCCGATATCTTTCCTGCTATGATATGTCCAAAATATGTCAGTTTGCGTTTTGTATGGGATTTAAAATTTCGGAGTCTTTATTTGCTCGTCGTAGTATTTCCATATTGGTAATGGGATCTATCCATGGCACCTTTAATACCCTCCGATATATCCATAGCTCAAACGCTTCTATCTTCTTACACATATCTTTTGTAAGTGTCCATATGGTAACACTGGAAAAATGTAGCATTTTGTCATTCTAATTCTCAAGTCCAGATTAATTCCAATATTACACCAAAGGTTTTTCATTTGATGAGAGCACTCCTTGCTTATGCAATTCGTGCTCTAATTTCTTGTGTGTATCGCAGTTGTAGTTTTGTATACACCCTGTTACGGGCCAATCGAGCTTTTTCCGCGACCCGTAACCAGATAGATGGAAAACGGCCTACAGCTTAGCTCAGAGGAGTAGGGGGAGTTCGTGAAAATGGGAGAAAATCTTTAGTTGTGTACAGGGCGAGTTAAAATAAGTGGGCGCCACCTTCCAAATCCAGCTGATTGTAGGTCCTCGTGGAAGGCCGAGAAGCCAACAGCTCACGGGAATGGAACTTAACTTTATTGTGCCTCCTCCTATATATTTAAAGCTTGCAAAATTTTTACACAAACAAATACAGAGTACACGAAAATAAAAGAATAATAAATTTAATAATAAATAAATTTTAAAATACATCTAATGAAATTATTGAAATGGCGATACAAAAAGGAAAGACAGGAAATGGCATTTTTATGAGTTTACAAATAATATTTGAACGTTCCAGAAAACAGAATTCGCCGCCGTTGACGCACGATATTTAGGATATTTCAATAAATCTGTGTGGCCAAAGGCGTAGACGTAGAGTTTACGGGAAAAGTACAGTATTAATATCTTTTTACAATTAACAATAAACAATTGGCGACTGAAGATCGCTTTTAGGTTGCGTAAAACAAATTCAATATCGTGGAATTTTCCCAGTTTGCGCGAAAAAAAAAGGGTTTCTTTTACACTGCACAGAAAAACTGGTTCTTTACCTTGAATTTCGGTGGGGGCAGGCACAATGTAACGGCGGTTTCCAGATGCAGAAAAATACGTTGATTTCAACAGGCTGTTAACGTTGAACTAAAGACGGGACTCTTCGAACGATGGTATAAAAAAATAGCCGCAGAAGGACGGGAGCTGGGCTTCGGAATTAATTCGCCCAACGGCGATCGGTCAATTCACCAAGAATTGCCTTTTCCGGGGTTGAATCCAGTGTTTTCTTTAAATCCGGCAGTAGCCGGTGGTCTGTTTATACCCCTTGGTAAAACAGCGAGACGAAACACACATAACGGATACCCCTCGAAAAAAAAAAAAAC
>JABXWE010040411.1:0-17413 GCA_014611495.1 Limonius californicus | reverse complement strand
AAAATTGTAACAGCATAGCTGCCATCTTGACGAAAAACCTGTAATTTACTTACCTTAATAAATTACAAACCACTTGCAACTAAATACTTGTTCATTTTCACATTTTGTTGGGCCAAAATTTTTAACTACCTGAACTGTCACACAGTTTGACATACAGGTAAATGTCATTCAAAGCTCATTACAGCTGACTGCAGACGGAATAGCTTTTTTTCTAGGCTTGCTGCAATCGACTTTTTAAAAAATCACTTGTACCTATCTCAAAGAGATTGTATTATTAAAAATTATAATTTAAATGTATTCTATATTAAAAAAATAGTATAGAAAGATAGTGGAACAAGCCTAAAGCTTTTTAATTTACATGGGAGTATGCAGCATTAATCGGCACATTTTGTGAAAATGGGTATTTGACAGCCGTGAAGTGCAGAAAGTGTGTTATAGGCAGCTTTCGGACATGCACAGTGCATTTCTGAAATCATAACTTGGATAAACAGCGACCCCGTTAAGATATGAACATTTTTATAAAATAATTTTAACTGTGAAAATATTAATTTAAAATTGTATTTAGATTCAAGTGCCCTTACTGTAGTTTTATGTAATTTTAGCATCGTTGCCATGTAAATTTTGTCAGTTGCTAAGATAGTTGTTGACAAAACAATGAAAAGAGAGCGTCCTCTGAACTTTGGCGTGGACGCTCGCATTTTGTTGAGCTCATGAAAATTTAAAAATTATTTAAAAACTTTGTTGATATATAATAAATGGTTTATTGTCCAGTGTAAACACTAGTTTCATTAAAAAAAAGAGTAAGAGAATGTTACTTACCAATTAATATTGAATTAGGTGGATCCTGTATGGAATTCATCGATTTGGTCCGACTTCACGCAACAAGATTTGGTTGCTGCCCAGTTTCCAGTTACATTTGGGGTCAAGAACCTTCTAAGAAGATAATTATTATTTGGACGCAGAGATAACATCAGAAAGGTAAATTTATCACACATACCTAGCAAGAAGCACGAGTGTTCCAGAGAAGTCAAAATACACCAGAAAATAATAATTAAACCTGAATTTACACAGAGTTTTATAGGCACTTATTAGGTTATAAAACTGCATACGGTTGACGTGTAAAGTTTTCGCCAGAAGTTAGCTGCTGACTGATAATTTATACCAAATGTCCATTTTCTCATATAATAGCAAAGCGTAACTGAACCGGCTCCTGAGATAAAAGTTTCTTATGTTCTGCAGTTATACCATGGTATTTCAATTTATATATTTTGGCGACAAGTTTCTTAAAGTTGTCACCTGGTGCCCAACTTACCTTATATTAATAAAAATAAAAATTTAATAAAGATATGATTGCGGAATGCAAGCTAATCAATCTATTTAAGTTTAATTTGATTTAATTATTTTTGATATTAAAAATTTATAACAATATTATATTTATAATTATATCAATATTCGGTAGGCATGTAAAATAACAAATACTCCTTAGGTAAGTAAACAAAATGCAAGTATACTGCATAAAGTAATTAGGATCTTATATCATAATGAAGAATAATACGTACTTCGAAAGAACGGAGTAACATTTCATATAAAGGTAAACCCTCCGTAAGTAATACCCGCTTCTTTACTCACATTTACTCACCCTAAAAAATGCGTTGCTTACGTAATTTCAGTTTATCTCAGTTCTCTTACGTTAAGGTCAAGAAAGAATTTAGAAGAAACAATGAGCATTAACTCTAAGGCAACGAAAAAAATTAAATCGGAAGATTATGCTGCTAAACAAAAACTATCCTAAATTATAAATACGTAAACAACACGGAGATTATTTCAAACTCCTGAAGCAATAATTTCAATTCCAGTATGGCGGTGTGAATAGGGGTACGGCTAAGCATATATCAGCTGTAAATTATCGGTCCAAATAAGCCAAAAGCTTTAAATACTCGAGAGCGAATAACTCATACGAAATGCCAAATTGTGTAAAAGGTTAAACAAACAAGGTGGTGCAGTATCATGTATCATATGAGTTGGACATTAGTTGATTACTTAAATAATTATCATTAATTAATAGCTTGGAATTTTTTTAATTTAATTTAAAAGATAAACAAAATTGAATAACAATGCGCTATATACAACATTTGCAAAACAACCTATTCATTAAATATTTAAACGGTTTTTCAAATAATAAATTACTCAATCATTCGAACATTTTTGTTTGTGTGTTTTTAACCGATTTCTGTTGTTAATAGAAAAATAAGTTCTATAAACAAAAAATTAGTTTTAGAGGTTGTGTATCTAAAAGAAACATACTGATATTTTTTTCTATAGCTTTCCCTAAAAGAAGAGTTTCGAGATAATTATTACACGTGTATCAATAAAAGAGTAATTTTGCTTGTCTGTGCAAACGGAAGCCTTTAAGTTAGAGGCATTGTTATCCCAATACAAAACAGTGTCGATAGTATTCAGTCGATTAAGGCTTCATAAATCTCTTTGTAGCTATATAAACAAACGACTGAATATTTGTTGAAAATTACTAGTACTGTTTAATAGATTTCAATTTTTTTCGCCAAATCAATAATTATAAAGATACTTGTCATAGTACCTACAATGAAAATGAAATGGATCATCCGGAATTTGAATATCACAAATTACTATACTTAATTCGTTCATTTATGATACCAGCGTAAACGTTTAACCTCGCATGGTATAATAAATAATTTGCATAATATATAATTAACTGCTTTTCTGATAATAAGGAAGTACCTAGCAATGGAAACAAAACGCTATCGTGATATATATATATATATATATCATATGTATGTATATGTCAGGTCTCTGTGAGATTTTAGAGTGTATCCTCCAAGTTTGATACAACTCGCTTAAGATTTGTCGATTCTGTATAGAGTTAGAGATGCAAAAATGAGTGATTTAAAACTTAAACCCAGAAGCGCCATAAAATTTCTATCGAAAGGAGGCAACAATCCAAAGAATATTCATGAGAGAATGGTGGCTGTGTATGGGGGAAAAAGCCCGTCCTATATTCAAGTTAAGTTTTGGTGTAAACAATTCCAATGGGGCAGGGAGTCCATTCAGGATGACCCAAAGTGCGGAAAACCTCTTGAAGCACGAACACAGCAGTCCAAAAAGAAAGTTTAGTATTTGGTGTGGACTGATCGTCGAGTGACAGTTTCAGTTATTGGAAGAGAAGCAGGTACATCAGAAACATTTGTTTTTAAAATTCTTCGTGAATATTTGGGAAAGAGCAAGTTGTCAGCACAGTGCATTCCCAGGCTACTCACTCCTGAACAAATATTGTGTAGGGGACAAATTTGCTAAGATAATTTGGCGGCTTTATCCCAAGATGAGGACTTCTTCTTTAAAATTGTAACTAGGGATGAGACCTGGGTAAACCACTGGGACCCACCGACGAAACAAGAGTCCATGCAACGGCTTCATAAGGGCTCTTCACCATCCAAGAAGGCGAAGATGGTATTCTCAGCAGACAAAATAACGGCCAGTTTTCTGGGATGCTGAAGCGATTCTATGGGTTGCGTATATGCCAAAAGTGTCTACAATAACAGGGAATGTCTACAGAGAAAGAGACATCAATTTGAAAGCAGCTATACGTGAGAAAAGACCTCACAATTTTGCCCAGAAACCGTGCTGTGTGGGCGTCGCTTTTTGTCGAATGAGGACTTGAAAAACTCTGTGGAGTCTATTAGGAAAACGGTGGAATAAATGAGTAAGCCCTAATGGTTCTTATGTTGAAAAATAAAATTTTGTTTGTTCTCTAACTTGTTTCCTTCATTCTTAGATAGGTAACATAAAAAACTCCCCTCGTAGTTTATATAATCTAATGATGAGTGAGAAATAAAATTCGTTTGGTGCTAGTAGTCTCCACGATATTGCGAGGAAAGCTCAACGAAAAAATAACTGAAGCAATTCATGTGGAGCTTCCCGTTCTTCAAACTGCTTCCGCACATTTACATACGTATACAGTGCGTTGCAAATTCAAATGCTATTACTAGATTTTCAGAAACGGTTACACATACGAGGCTACATTGTAGATTATTTTGCTGTTGTGAAATAACGCATAGCCTACTCGTTAGAAACAATGATATGTGGATCGATATCTTTATTCTCCCACTGTAGTTAACGAACAAGTTTATTTTTAATCAATTTATACCTACAATTGCTGCAGACTTAACACAAATTTGCAAAAAGGCATGAGAAAATAATGTCCTACATGTAAATAAAATATAACAATTAGTTTTTGAGGTTCTCTCTTCTGGTTTTCAATCCGCAGATTGGTTTGTTGCAAGCTGCTTTTGTGGAAATTGCTTCTATGCGGTGGTTTGAAGACATTTCTTCCTTCAATACATAATTGCCGTATATTGGTTATTCCGCCAATATTAGCCAGAACCCCGTTAGTAGAAATAGGGTATACAACCGAAAACTGAGGCTGGCTTTTAGATGGCAGAGGGTGTAATCGCACGCAGCCCCATTTTTTCGATAGAACTCATATGCTATTTTTCCGCCCGTTTCAGATTCAAACAAAAACTTATATAAAAATATACGATTGGAATAATTACATAATTTACAAAGAATAATCATGGTTGCAGCTTCCTTGATATGCTAATTTTTAAATAAATAGGGCAACCGCAATTTTGATTTGTTATCGGTATCTCCAGGATTGAACCTAACTTGCTTATTACAAATAGAGTACTCTGTATGATTTTTCATTTTGTACATCTGGGTAAAATTCTGGTTTTAAACAGCATTTCAATTAATCTTCCTGCTCTTGACAGTCTGAACGAATACTGATAATTCTTTATGGATACTTACTCCAAACATTTTCGAACCGTTCACAAACGATATATGGCATTAAAAAAATATATATTTTTTTTATTTAATAGTTAACAAGCTTGAACTACAGAGGTTATTAGCTAGAAAGTAAAAAAGAATTATATATAACCATATTTTTTTAATTAGGTTGATTAGATTAAGGAATTTTATGATTTTAATAGCTTCTTCTTGCTTGTTGCTCAGGGCAGGTTTTATTGTAGGGGGAGTTCGACATCGAAGGCCTACCAGAAGCAGCCAGACTGCATAAAGCGCTCTCAAAAAACCCAATAGCCAAGTTGGAGTGCCTGAGGCTTCCTTCTGGTAACCACAGGGCCACTGACGAGGAGACTCTAAGGCATCTCCTAGAGGTACATTTCCCAGGCTCTGTGGCGGAGACGGGCCATACCCCACCAGTAAGGGCTCCCCGCATTGGCATCAGTCCAATGGACTGGGAGACGGCCTCGAAAGTGGTATCACACGAAAAGATCAGGAGGGCGATAAGCACATTTGATCCATACAAAAGTCCAGGGCCAGATGGCATTTTTCCGGCACTTCTACAGGAAGGGCTGGACTTGCCCATCAGGCCACTCTATAACATATTTAGAACCTGCCTTGCTTACGGATATACATCATTAGCATGGAGATCCGTAAAGGTGGTCTTTATTCCAAAGGCTGGTCGAACATCGTTTGACATGGTCAAATCATTTAGACCCATCAGCCTCACTTCATTTCTACTTAAAACGGTGGAAAGAATGGTTGATAGGTACATAAGGGACGACGCACTAAGGACAATGCCGTTGCATCCTAACCAACACGCGTACCAAATGGGCAAGTCAGTGTAATCGGCCCTTCATACTATCGTTTTTAGGATAGAGAAGGCGCTGGAACACAAAGAGCTGGCCCTAGGTACTTTTTTAGAATATATTGAAGGCGCATTTGACAATACCGCCTTCGACTCTATATGCACTACGGCATCAAACCATGGAATAGAACCCATCATCGTTCGGTGAATGAAATCCATGCTAGAAAACCGCAGGGTAACTGCCACTCTGAATGAGGATGCCGCAAAGGTGACCGTCAGGCGTGGGTGCCCGCAGGGGGGAGTACTCTCGCCCCTGATGTGGTCCCTAGTCATAGATGGGCTCCTGCGCGACCTCAACAGAGCTGCCATATTTACGCAAGGCTAAGCAGATGACCTGGCTATCCTCGTAAGAGAGAAATTTCCACACGTTATCTGTGAGGTAACTCGGAGTGCCCTCAGAATCGTGGAAAGATGGTGTACAAGACACGGATTGTCGGTAAACCCCGACAAGACCGAACTTGTTCTATTCACAAAGAAAAGGAAAATAGATGGCTTTATAGACCCTCTACTCTTCGGAATCCCTCTAAGGACCGCCGGGAAAGTTAAGTATCTGGGAGTAATCCTGGATGCCAAACTGACCTGGAAGTAGCACACAGAACAACAAACACAAAGGGCAACTGCCTCCTTCTGGATGTGTAGACGTACCTTCGGAAACACGTGGGGTTTTAAACCGAATGTCATCATGTAGATGTACACTGCGGTGGTAAGACCCCTTATTACATACGCCACGCTGGTATGGTGGCCGCGGGGCACCCTAGCAAGCGCAAAGAAATGCTTCGGTCATCTCCAACGGCTGGTTTGTCTAGGAGTGACAGGAGCAATGCGCACAGCACCCACAACGGCCTTGGAAGCCGTTCTCGGACTCTTGCCGCTTCATCTTATGATTGAGGCTGAGGCTAGAAGGGCTGCCTATAGGCTTAATTGTGGGGGGCAGTGGACAAAGGTAGAGGGAACGCTGGGGCATTCGCTGGTCCTGTCAACTATGGCAGAGGCTCACGATATCCCCGGCATGAGGAGTGATCGAGTGGTACCCTTCTTCTCTTTCAACACACCATATAAAACAGTCATCCCTTGTAGAGAGGACTGGGATACCCTAGGCCATAACCTCCTCACTCCTAAGGGCCTTGTCTGGTTCACATACGGCTCTAGGACGGAGGTTGGCGCAGGGGCGGGCGTCTACGACGAATCGCCTAGAGTGAGGCGTTCGTTCTCACTGGGCAGGTACGCCACAGTATTCCAGGCCGAGATGTTTGCCATCCTGGCCTGTGCTTATGAAAACCTAGACAGAGGTTTTGCCAGCAAACATTTTTACATCTGCTCGGACAGCCAGGCCGCTCTCTTAGCCCTGAACTCTTTCAGGGTGTCTTCGGAGCTGGTATCTGAATGCCGAGCGGCGCTGACGAGACTCTGCACGCAGAACTCGCTAAAGTTGCTGTGGGTACCAGGTCACAGCAACATCGACGGTAACGAAGAGGCGGATCAGTTGGCTAGGCAGGGCTCTAATGAGGACCCGTCTGGACCTGAGCCAATTCTTGGGATACCATATTGCAATGTAAGGCTGGTAACAAAGAAATGGGTCTGGACCCGGTTCCTTCGTGAATGGTCTTTACAGCAGGGACCTAGGCAAGCTAAACTCTTTGTTGGAGAGATATCGCTGTGGACGTCAAAAGAACTTCTTTAGTAAGAAGCAAATTAGAATCGTAGCAGGACTCCTAACGGGACACTGTCACCTCAATAAACATCTGCACAGAATCGGCATCGTAAATGACCCGATCTGCAGACTTTTGCGGGGAAGATGAAGAATCTTCCCAGCACATATTATGCCAGTGCTAGCCTTTGCGACTGGCACCGGCCTATTCCAAGATGAGAATTAAACGGCGGTAAGCACAATGGGCCTAACGCCTGAGTGCCGCTGGGCCAACCCGCACCGCAGGAAGAAGAAGAGAAGAGGGGGAATTCACATTGTTGACGTTGTAGGTTGTACTGATTGCACTCTATGATTATGTTTTTTTATTGTTAGTGGAGTGTCGCACGATATGCACATGGGTGGAGGTATTTTCTCCAATAGGTATGAGTGAGTTAACCTGGTGAGTCCAATTCTCAGCCTAGTTAACGCAGTTGTGTCTTTCCTTTTCACGTTAGGTATGTAGTTCCAGGGTGTTGTTGATGGTTTTATGGGCTGTAGTTTAGTGATCGTGTTGTCCCATTGTTGTTGCCATTTGTATTGGATGTCGGTTTTGTAGTGAAGTGTCAGGTCCACGGGGTATACTTTTTTTATTATTCTAGAGTTTGGGGATGTTATTTATTCCCGCGCTGCAGTATCAGCTTTTTCGTTTCCTAGGATTCCTATATGGGATGGAGTCCAGCAGAATAGGATAAATAAAAATACTATGTAGTCTACGTGTACTTCCATCATATTTAAAGATTAGGTTTTGTGGTATATTATGCGTATTTACCTATACTTTGAAACATTGAACACATAACGCCCGCACTCTAGTGGTTAAATTAGAACTCTTAGCAGACTTTGTTAGATCTATAATAAGGATTGGCCCAAAAATGATAAATTAATTTCTAGTCCCTATGTTTAACTTGCAACTAAATATAAATTATTTGAATTTTATACAACAATATCTTTTTTTTTCACTTATTTATACTGCCGTTCCCCCTCTCGCAACCGCTTTCGCATTACTTCAGGGGGGTACGGACGCCCCTTACATACTAAACATTCATTCAACATGCACCCTTAACTTAACTAAGCAAATGCGGTCGCCCCAGTTGGGATTCGATCGCCCCAATGGAGCGACTGCATTTACTGTAACCTCAAGTAGCCAATGCGTTCTCGCACTAGAGCCCCGCGGTCCCTTATACAACAATACCTGGATGAACTGTATCTTCCAAATAATATTTTTTCAGTCAATACCAAAAAACTGGCAAGATAATTTTTCAGCTATCCAAAAAAGTCTAACATATTTAAGGGTATCCTGTGCCGCATACTTCAAAAGTAATATTAAGACTCACTGATTAGAAGTTAATTTTAAAAGTTTTATTTATTGGGTCTTCTTCTTCTTCGAGTGCTTTATCTCTTACGAGATGTAGCGATCTTCACTCCTATGCCTGTGTTGCGCGTTTAAAGTGACAGAGACATAGAGCACCTATATATAAGAGTTACTAGGGAGAATACCTCCCTGGTATGCCATTACCTTGCGAGGGAGAACGGCCGTTAAAAGTCCGATCGTACCGTACTGAGAATTGAACACAGGACCTTCGGCGTAGACTAGCACGCTAACCTGTCACCTACGGCCGTCTCTTAGTTAGGTATAAAGCTGTTTTTATTGTACACCGTATATTTGGGTGCAAAATATGCA
Organism: Limonius californicus; assembly: GCA_014611495.1. Lineage (NCBI taxonomy): Eukaryota > Metazoa > Arthropoda > Insecta > Coleoptera > Elateridae > Limonius > Limonius californicus. The sequence goes on along the minus strand of JABXWE010040411.1, from coordinate 8,347 downwards.
CCTAACACCAGCACAGGCAGCAAACATTGGGGTTCTAATTGTAGAGGATCGTAGTCAACATAATGTACCCTATACTTTGAGAACCCAACGCATAACCATTTAAGATGCACGGCAGCGTTTTATAGAAGCTGCAAACTACACTAGAAGAAAAGTATCTGGTCGTAGAAGATCGGCAAGGGCAAAATATGATTGATTTGCGGCGATAATTTTCTGTGACATCGAAGAATAACAATTGTAACAACCTGAAAACGTTTGGGAGCTGGTCGTGAGGTACAGGTGTGTGAACGGACAATACGCCGAAGATTAATGGAAAAAAGCCCACGCGCTAGCAGCTCGACAACGGTTGCTGTCACATCATCGTCGAGCTCGTACTTTGAAGAATCAAACAATGAGGGTAAAATAAAGTATAAAAAAAATTCAATATGTAACACCAGTTTCTGTAAAGGTGAAGTGTATTCCCAGAATCTTGCAACTCGAAGGGTAATTTTATCTTGTTTTACAGTACAACGTCTGAAATACAGCAAACCACAATGACACGTTCTCTAGGTATTATTTCTTTCTAAGAAAATAAATTCCTCTAAATTTGAACATAGAATATTACAAGATGTACATTAATTGCTTTGTTTTAGGTACTATAAATAGAGGGGCCTCGGTGCAGCAGTGCGGAAACGAATTCCCACTCGAGGTCACGCGAAATTCGGTTCGATCGGTCGAGGTTTCGAATTTCTACTGGGGCGACCGCATTTTGCTTAGTTAAGTTTAGGGTGCATGGTGCATGAATGTTTAGTGTGTAAGAGACGCCCGCACCCCCTGAAGTAATGCGAAAGCGGTTTCCAGGGAGGGAACAGTAGTATGCATGAATCAGAAAAAGAAAGGTGTATAAATAGAATAGAAATATAGTTTTACTAGTTTTCCCGAAACGAAAATATAATACGGAGGGTTATTAAGTAACACACTTTATTCTATTACAATAGTCTCTTAAGCCTGTATGACACGGCGTTAAATTTAGTGAAAAATTTACGTATAAATTTGTAAGTAAATGTTCCGCTAAATGTTCATGAAAGGTTTACAATTTCCTGTCTGCAACCTGTGTCAATTTTAATATTAAATTTAGCTTACGTATTAATAAATATTTGAGTAATGTTTTTCCCATTGCATGGCTTAGGCTTGTATTACTGGTATTTTGTTGATCAGCTGGTTGTGGTTATTTTTCATTTTCATTTTTCAACACGTGTTTGAAATTACTTTAAATTGGCGACATTCTTACGTGACCGACACAGAACAACATATAAGGCACATTCCTAGCACACATTACGTGTCATGCGCTGTATTGTCCAGTTTATTTAGCAACCTATGCATCTTTTTCCACGAATTTTTATTGCCAATTTTGGAAAACGTTCTAAATAATTTACTTGTAATTTAGCACAAACTTGTGAATTTTGTGTATGCAACGGTGCTAAATAGCTTGACGTAAATGTGTGTGAAATGTTGTGCTAAATATAACATCATGTCATACAGGCTTTAGATATAGTAATGCAGCACACTCTAGATTGGTTCCAACTACACATAACCTTGTAGCTTCTAGTTTTTGCCAAAATATTTAATTTTTCAAATTAACTTTACCGAAAAACATAACTATGCGGCTAATATTTTGAGCGATTTATATATTTCAATTGCTATTTGTAGGCCTAGGTGTATCTATTCCACTTGTTTTAACTTTCAAACAAGCTCTCATTAGTTGAAATTAGACCTTTACGTATCTATTACATAAAACTCAGTGCCATTTTGAATGAAAATTAGAAATAGGTTTATTTGGTATGGTTTTATTATGTCAATGCAATCTGCAGCCACCGCCATTATTAAAACAATCTCCACAGATAAAACTCTAAATCCATAATAATGAATATTTCTAACAGTTTTGCATTCCACACTGGTGCCATCTGTCGTACATAATTTTCTTTAGCATTTTCTTTGCGATACTAAGATGGAAGTAGGGGGACCTTCAGTTTAGTGCTAAATTTAAAAAATAGTTTTTGTTACTAATATTTTATGATTTCTTACCGGGTTGGAGAATTGTTTGTGATTAGATGCAGCACAAGGTTTTTCTACACTACCGTTGTTGTGCGATCAAACCCTCTCCATAATCGATGTTTACTCACAATGCAAGCGCTTTGAAAACACACTGCGACCATATACAGGGTGTCCCAAAACTCCTGGGACATAGAGCTACCACGTATTCTAGAGGTCAAAAGAAGTTGATTGGACCCAACTTTGTCATATACCAAAATGTACCGTTTGCCCGTGAGAGGAGTTCAAAGTTTACTTAAAAAATCACATTTTTGTATGCTGTTCAGAAACGTGTGAACCAATTTTATTGAAATTTGGTACCTGGGCACTTCAAAGGAAGCCACTACTTTGAGTGACGAAACATAAAGAAAATTGGAGAAGGGTTAAAACCACCCCCACCCCCTGATAAATTTGTTCAGAATTTTTTTAAGGATGATGATACGATTCTATGTTTTTTTAAGGTGAAGACTTATTCATCAGCTTCATTTTTTTGACTCTTGTAGAAACTCCGTAAGTCGTATAGTTTCGAAGAAAAAAAAATGTTTACTCAAACACTGATAACCGATATTATTATTGCAGGTTTAATTGTATTACAAAATTTAGTTGGCCGTAGACACAAAAATAAAACAAAGGTGATAATTTTGATAGGAAACAAATTCATAATCATCTCAGTTGATTGTTGACAGTAAACTCTTCAATAATTATTCACTGTTTGTTGCTTTTGTATTCTTTTTTGTTATGGTAACCATCGTTACTGCTTTAATTGTTGTTGTTGTTGCTGCTGTTATTTTTGCCGCTATCAAATATGGATTTCCCTTTCAATGAGCAGACCGACATGTTATTAGTTCTTGGATATTGTCAAGGTAACTGCCGCGAGAGTGTCCGCGTGTATCAAGAGAGATATCCAAATCGAAGAATTCCAAATCACAAAACTTTTGCTCGTATCGAATGTCGTCTTCGAGAAACAGGAAGTTTGGAGCCAGCCAGATTTAACACTGGAAGACCTCGACAAGCTCGAATACCCATTGTGGAAGAAGCAGTTCTTCAAAGGATTTATAACAATCCTGAGATCAGTACCAGAATATTACAACGTGAAACTGGGATTCCAAAAAGCACTGTAAGTCGGATCCTTGCCGATCAATTAATTCGTCCTTTTTATATCCAGCCACCGTTCCGATTGCCTGATCGTCTGGATGGCGCTAGTTACCTTCTTTTTCTCCAAGAAACTTTGCCAGAGTTATTAGAAGACTTGCCCCTTAATTTGCGTCAAAACATGTTTTTCATGCACGACGGTGCACCACCTCATTTTGCACGTGCCGTAAGAGAATGAACAATTTGCTGGTAGATGGATTGGTAGGGGACAAGAAGCACCCATTCAATGGCCACCGCGGGCTCCAGATTTAAATCCTTGTGACTTCTTCATATGGGGAGCGTTAAAAACAAAAGTATACGAGGTACAAATTAATAATGCTGAACAACTGTGTAACAGAATTCAAAATGGTGTAAACGCACTACGAGAAAACGACGATGTTTTAAAAAGGGTGCATTTCAATTTTTTACGTCGTGTTGACCTCTGCATCAATGAAGGTGGAGGTCACATTGAACATTTGTTGTAAAAAAGTTTTATTTTTGTGTCTACGGTCAACTAAATTTTGTAATACAATTAAATCTGCAATAGTAATATCGGTTATCAGTGTTTGAGTAAATATTTTTTTTCGTCGAAACTATACGAATTACGGAGTTTTTACAAAAGTCAAAAAATGAAGCTAATGAATAAGTCTTCACCTTAAAAAAACATAGACTCGTATCATCATCCTTAAAAAAATTCTGAACAAATTTATCAGGGGGTGGGGGTGGTTTTAACCCTTCTCCAATTTTCTTTAGGTTTCTTTCGTTACTGAAAGTAGTGGCTTCCTTTGAAGTGCCGAGGTACCAAATTTCATTAAAATTGGTTTACACGTTTCTGAACAGCATACAAAATTGTGATTTTTTAAGTAAGTAAGTAAGTAAGTAAAGTAAACTTATTTAAGTAGAATATCTTACATATATATGTTAACAGATTAATTCAACATTCTTTTACATGTTTGAGAATATTCACTTCGATGATGATATAATAATAATAATAATAATAGTTCAAACAAGTTGTACAATAACATAATATAACATTCAATACACCATTCAAAATAGCATTCAAAATAGGGCACATAAGCATAAAGCTTGTGTGTGCCCATGCACATTATTAGGAAAAGTTTAAAAATGTAAGTGAGTAATGGTCATTGAAGACGGTGGAATGAGACGCCTTCGTATCAAGATATTTAATTTATTAAGTGGCAGGAGCAATAAATAGCACAAATTTATTTAGAATGTTTAAAAAACGTAAAGGATTTGTTTGTATGAATTTTGTTAATTTACTAGAATATAGTTTTATACTATTAATTTCATTAAAGGATACGGGAAGTAGATTGTAAAATTTAGGTCCCCGGTAAAGGATGAATTTTTGAGATAGCGTTAAATGGGTTTTGGGAGTACCAATAGGTATTTAATTTGCTTTTTTGTCTCGTAAAGTGTTGGTGCGTAATTTGGGTTTTAACATAAGAATTATTATATATGAACAATAAAGAAGATTTAATATATAACAATTGAACGGACAGGACTTCCGCTTCACAGAAGAGGTTACTAGAGGGATGCGTGCTTGGTTTATTTAGCATAGTTTTTAATATTTTTTTTTGAGCAGTGAAAATAGGGTGTAAAGTTGACTTAAATGTGCTACCCCAAAATATTATACCGTATCTGAGTAGGGATTCAACGAATGCATGGTACAGGGTTTTCAGGCCGGCTGATGAGAGTGAGTTACGTAGTCTGTAGAAGATGTACAAGCATTTACGAATTTTTGGGGCTTGGTAGGCTATGTGCTCACGCCATCTCAAATTTTCATCAAGAAAGATACCAAGACATTTTATTTTTTTAACTCTATCAATAATCGGACAATAACACTGTTTTTTGCAACAATTTTCCTCGTGAATGTTTAACATATTTATGTTAGGAAGAGTCGCTTTAGTTGCGGAGAAGGTTATATATTTTGTTTTATTAAAATTTAAAGTAAGAAGGTTATGGTCCAACCAGGTTTTAATGTTGTTAATCCCCAGTTCAGCTTTGTTTTGAGCTTGTTTCCAGTTTTCACCTTCAAACAACAAGGCTGTGTCGTCGGCAAAGAGTATAATTTCGCCATCTAATTCAGTAGTTACTATATCATTCATATAAATCAGAAACAGGATAGGACTTAGCACGGTACCCTGCGGAACCCCACAGTTTACGTTTTTTTCAGTCACTGAGTACTTTATTTATTTTAACACTCTGGGTTTTGTTTTGCAGGTAGCTAGATAACAAGTTATAAGCAGTTCCTCTGATACCGTAGTTGTGGAGCTTTAAGAGTAGTATATCGTGTGCGACGGTATGTAGTTTATTAGTTAAGTGGAATAAGGCAGTTTCAGTAGAAGTTTTTTCTGTAAATCCAAATTGTTTATTTGATAGGATTTTGTTTAAGCTAAAAAATTTGGAAAGTCTTGATTTTATGCATTTTTCTAGAATTTTGGAGAAATGAGAAGTAATGGATATCGGTTTATAGTTGTCTGGACTTGATTTGTCCCCACTCTTAAAAATGGGGGTGACGAGTGATTGTTTGAATGCAGTAGGGAAAAGGCCTTTTTCTAGAACTAGGTTAAATAAGGTGCATAACGGTTCAATAAGTAGACGGCTGATGTTCTTTATTACCATAGATGAGATGTTGTCGTTCCCTGGGGAACAGCTAGGTTTTAAACCATTTAACAAAACAATTAATTCGGCTGGCAGGATAGGTTCAAGAAAAATGGAGTTTCTGATAGATTTTAAAGTTTGGATACTTCCATTTTTCAGTTTTGTTTTGATTTTAGAGGCTAAATTTTTGCCAATATTACTGAAGTAAGAATTTAAGATATCACCAGCTTGCTTTGGATCGGAAACTAAGTTTTGATCTGAGTCTTTTATGACAACATTATTAATATTTTGAGTTTTTGTACCTATTGCCTCGTTTATAACATTCCATAGTTTCTGTGGGTTTCCTCTAAAGTAATTAAACTTTTATTGATAATAATCGTTTTTAACTTGTCTAATTAGTAAGTTTATTTTATTTCTGTAGTTATTGTAGTTGGTTTGTATTAGGTTATCATTTGGACTTCGCAGGGCAGCTTGTCTCATTTTATCTCTAATTCTGATTGATTTTACCAACCCAGAAGTTATCCACGGTTGAAGTTTTTTCGTTTTAGAGGATAGTATCGCATTTTTTGACACTGTACAATTTTTGATTAAAGTATGAATGAAATTTATAAATTTATTTGTAGAAATGTCAACGTTTTGGCGAGTATCCTTAAAGAAATTTACCCAGTTCGTAGAGTGGAGGGTTTCACGTAATTTGTCATAGTTAATACGCGTTCTTGTGAAGGAACTATTAACCTTTCTATTTGGTTCATCAGTGTTGGAAGTAATACAGCAAAAAATAGGGTAGTGATCTGTTATGCTGCTTAGAAGAATTCCTGGACTAATGTTTGAGTTTGTTAGGTAATTTTTGATGAAAATATGATCAATACAAGATTTGCTGTTTTTGGTAACTCTAGTTGGTTTATTTATTAGTGATTTAAACCCTAATCCCCCCAGAGTATTTAAATATTCTATGGAGAAGCTATCCATCTGATCCGCATGGAAAATATCGAAGTTTATATCACCGACAAAGATATCAAGGTTTTGGTAGCTATGATTTTCCAGGACGCGTCCTAGGTCATTTAAAAACAACTTCTTGTTGGTTGGCGGCGGCGTGTAAAATAAAAGTAAACAAAGTAAACTTTGAACTCCTCTCACGGGCAAACGGTACATTTTGGTATATGACAAAGTTGGGTCCAATCGACTTCTTTTGACCTCTAGAATACGTGGTAGCTCTATGTCCCAGGAGTTTTGGGACACCCTGTTTATGATTCATTAGAAGTGACTTAATCAAGAAAAAGCATACAGCTTGCATCTGGTCATAGCTTATATCTTTGTGAATACAATTCTGATAGTAACACTATTTGCAATATCGTTAGAAACTCGACTGAAGCAAACACAAAAGAAAGTATGACTATCAGTTTGTTTCTAACACTCACAGATTTCTGCATATTACACAACTTCCCAAATACAAGTACACAGACACAAGCATTAATAGACTGGTTAGCAATCGTAGGGTTACTATTGGAGGTCCGCTGAAGCTGCTAAGAATGGACTACACAGAGAAAATCTCAATGTTTCTATTAATTATGGGAGTTATACTCATAGTTCCCTACGTGAACACACAGCAACACCAAGAATCCACATCACATCTACAGAAAACACATCTCTATATTCAATTTTCAATTTCAGTTTTCACAGTATATTGAAATATAATATATACAAGTCAACTTATAAGTAAGCCTACCTATATAAATACATTTAAATGACTGTTTAGGAGTTTCCTCCTTTTCGTAATTCTAGAATGTAATACCATTTTAATAACTTGGACAAAAATGTGTTATAATAGCCATATGAGAGGTAACCTGTTATGTGATTTTAAAATTTGCCGCTACACTTTATTGCTTCAGTAATTTATTTACCGCTTCGTTAGAATTAATATATCGCTATTTTAATTGAATTCATATTTTGGGTTACCTTTCGGAATTTTGTTTTGTCTTTCGAAGTTCAAGAAATGTGTCAATAGTCCTTTGTGTTAAAATCGCAATCTTTGTTTTCTTCCGCGTTGACCTCGAACGTTTCCTGGAACTCAGAGCGTCACAAATAAATTTCTTTCTAGAACATTCGAGAAGATTTCGTAAGGTTGTGCAATATCATTTGGGGAGAAGTGAGGTCCCGTTGCATTTTTGGGTTAGTCCCGTTCAGAACTCGGTGGGCTCCAGTTGTCCGAAATCTCCATCAATCGGCAACTGTATTTACGTAATATGTTGCAGTGCCGGCTTTTCAGTTTTTTTATTGAATGGAAGTCAGACCCTTGAAATTGACGGACGCGACTTGTTAGAGAGTTTCTTTTCCTTCGCGGCGCCCCTGTTAAGTATCGTAATACCGTGTGCTGTGGAGCACAATCCAATCGACGTAAAAGTCGGATAAAAAAAATTAACAGAGGGTTCGCCTTGTTGTTGGACAATTTGAGTTAATTGCTCCTGTCGAATTCAGTTCGGATCTACGTGAAGTGAAAAGAAAAATAAATCGTACAAGTGTTGTGCCT